>WHSE01000301.1:0-29008 GCA_012295165.1 Asparagus setaceus
GCGCTTTAAGGCGAACCTCGGTTGAATGGCGAGGTTCCTTTGCTATGGCGAACCTCGGTTGAATGGCGAGGTTCGCTGCTTATAGCGAACCCGGTTGAATGGCGAGGTTCAGCTATAAGCGAACCTCGGTTGAATGGCGAGGTTCGCTGTATAGCGAACCGGTTGAATGGCGAGGTTCAGCTGCTATCTGAACCTCGGTTGAATGGCGAGGTTCCTTTGCTGTCGAACCTCGGTTAAATGGCGAGGTTCAGCTGCTGTAAGCGAACCTCGGTTGAAGGCGAGGGCACCTTTGCTGCGGCGAACCTGTAAAGGAAACTTCACTACTTAGGTGAACCCGGTTGAATAAAGAGCTTTGCTGCTTGGCGAACCTCGTCGAAGGGAGAGCTTCGCCCGAACTTTAACGTTGAGGCGAGCCTGCGCCAAACTTTGATCTTTATGCGAGCCTCGTCAAACTTAAGTGTTGTGGGCGAGCCTCGTTTAATCAGCTGTTGAGCCGTTTCTCGTGCGAGCCTGCGTGTTAAAAAATGAACTCAGCTCCGCGTGCGAACCTCGTATTGAGGTTGAGCCTGCCTTTTGACCCGAGTCTGCGTTTTGAAGTTTGTATGGTCGCCTGCCCCATCAGTGAGCCTCGTCTTGAAGCTTTAACAACTAGGGTCGCTGACCCTGCGTCACGGAGGATTTTTTATTTCTCTCAGAACCGATATGCGGTGAAGTATATGGCATTTATCGTGCTTGGAATTCTTGAGCGCATATCCTCCTTTGTAAAAGTGTCTGGTAAGTGTTTAGTCGCAAAGGTTGCATTGTTGGGCCGATTCTTCGGACTTGGCGATAAGTGAGAAACACCGAGTCGGCGGAAGCTTCTTAATGAAACTTCGGGTTTCCTTTGATGTCAGACCTTCGTAAAGTTATCTGGCGGGATGTTTGCCAAGCTGGTCATAACATCAGTGATCGGAGAGCTCGGCGTTCGGTCTATCCCTCTGTCAGGCGATGGTCGGGGCTGCCGGGAATTGAGCTTCTGGACTGTGGTTGCTTCTCCTTTGCTTATTTGTCTTCTCTTTGGCGGTAATTCATTGTACTTCTCTCCTCGGTGAGGAGGGCTGTGGCTACCGTTCGGATAGCGTCTTAGCATTGGGTTTGGAATCTGGATATTTATAGTTGTATTAGGTGCCCCTCCTTGTGGCAAAGACTTCATGTCCACCCTCAGAAAATTGGAAGGTTGCCACTTCTTCATCGTCCTTTTCGGAATTAGAGCGGCTTGGCATAATTTGCCTTTTCCTTGGACTTCTTTTTCTTAGAAGCCTTGATCAGCGATCGTCTTCCAACAAGTCGGGATGGACCCAAAGGATTTCTCCGTTCGCGAGTGGTGTGATGCAGTCCCTTCTCCACGTTGTCCATGAGGATCCTCATTCACCATCTTCATTCCTACCTTCACAATTGGGGTTGGTTGAAACCAATCAAAGGCTGATCAGAAGTTTATAGAGGCTGCATTAGCCCCACCTTCTTCTCTTTAGAAGGTTTTGGAGTGATGACTCCAACATCGATCAAGGCTTGAATCTTGTCTGCGAGATGGTAGCGAGAACTTTGTAGGATGATGTACATACGTGGTAGGCACGATTACTTAGGATCTGTAACCTGTTTGCTTCCTCTTGGTTTTACAATTGGGGGCAAGCTGGATTTTGTTATTTTCGAAGGTACTTGAAAATGCAGGAACTTCCTCATCTTTGAATGAGTAAGTCTTGGGAAATCTCGAACTAGAAGGTTTTGATTAAGAGTTTCTTTGGCGCCATTGAATTACGATTAACGTGGCGCCCCATTCTTGGCTTCTTTGTTGTGGTTGCGATTGAGTTTGATTAGCGTCTGAGACTTTCTGGCTTTACCTTTAGCGTGGCACAAAATTACGTTTGTTATGTTGCGTCGCCGGTGGCCTCTTTACCTTTCTTCCTTTTAAGGAACCTTTCGACTTGCTCTCCACGAACTTTCAAGTCCTTCCGCGTTACGGATGGTGCGTCCCCATTGCCGAGTACGTCTATCGACAAATTGCGTGGCAGTGCGGAGGATGAACTCCTACGTTATCGGATCTCGGCGGTTCATGCCTTGATGCGGAATAAACGACAAAGGTATCCACCGTTTCTCCATTCTTACGCTTCCGTCGGTAATGTTCCAATGGATACCCGGTATCGTCATCAAAGAAGTTGGAGAGAAACAAGGACTCCATATCGTCCGGTGATGCTCCCACTGTTTAAGGCAGTGGTACAATCAAAGCTGACTCCACGAAGGGTGCCAGCGAATGGCCAGAACCATCGGGGCTCATTGCGAAATAACCCAGGTGCGACTTGAAGTAAATCAAGTGTTGTGTCGGGGAACCCTTACCCAGTCAAGCGGTGTAAAGTTTATTAAGTTAAACTTTGAAGGGTATGGGATTGATTCCCACCCCTCGGGTATGGGCAAGGGATACGTCTTCTTCACCTCTTGGTGAAATCAGCGAGTTAATTTTGCTTCGAGGTCTTTAATCTTCTGCGTTCTCATGAGCAGCGCGGCGTCGGCGTGGTTCGGAGGGTTATCATCTTCGGTGCTTCCTCGATGCAGTCGTCATCTTGATCAACGTCGATGTGTTGACTTGATTCCCCTCGATGCTTTGTTAAGGCTTGGATGCATTGGTCATGCATTTCTCTCATCGTCTGCATGGCCAACTCCATCTCTAGTTTGAAGTTTTCGTTGCTTATTCAGCCGTCCGACATCTTGGCCACGATGTCGCCCGATCATAAAAGCTTTTAGTCCATCACTAGAAGCATTTGTATTGTCGGATGCCATTCGATCGGCGTCGATACTTCATCCTCTGAAGGTAGCCCTCTCAAGAGCTTATCGTGGTGGACCGTCGAATAGTCGGACCATAAGCGAGTTAGCGTTGTGATCTTCGGGAATAGCCTTTGGCGATGGTTCTTTGCCGATCATATTATTAGTGACCTCGGCAATTCATTTTCGGGGCGCCGTCCTTACGAATCTCCTTGACCTAGGTTTTGGCGTGTTGGTGTTAAGTCTCACGAAAAGACGAGACTCTTTCACGGAGTTCTCGACAACAATTACACTCAGAATACCGTCTTGATGAGCTTGGAGCACAAGCATGACTGCGTTAATTTAGGGAATCGCCGAGATTTTCGTGCCCTTACCGCGGTAGTGGCTTCGTCGGTGTGTAACCGGGAGCAATGCTGATAGGTTGGTGTGATCTCGGGTATAGCGTCGTCGTCATCGGGCGAGGCGTCTCCCTTCAGAATGGTCAAAACTCTAGAAAGTAACTTCGCCTTGACTTGCTTATGTGAGCATGAAGTTTGAGGGGACTCTGGGACTTCGATTTTTAATCCGGTATGCAAAGCGTAGGAATCTTCTTGTCTTTGTGGGTGCTACCCCTGTATTAGGAGTGACCAGCGATTCCTTTAAGCGGACCAGGCCGATCCTTGATGGTAAGCTGGCGGTAAGCGAGGATAACCGTAGGGAGTTCAAGTGCGGGCAGGAGGTAACTTTAGGCCAACACCACTTTGTTGAGGTGCTCACAATTTACGATTTGAGCATAGGAATTGGCTTTGGCGAGCTATGCTTGAATCTTTGGGTTAAATGGGAGTTGAAGCTTGGCGGACTTGGGTTTCAAACTAACCGATTGTTGGCGACTTCTTGGCGCCTCCTTCTTCAACTTGTGGGCTTGTTGCACCAAAGCGTGCTGCGAGGCTTGTGGCGGCAGGATCGCTCACGGGCGTGAAGCGGTTCCGTTTGACTTGGACCCATTCATTTGTCGCCGGCCTGTAGGAGTCGGCTACAATCTCGAACTTCAACCTCTGAGCTAACCTGGATCTTAGATCCGCTTCATAGCGAACCCCATCCATTGATTCTTTATGGGCTTGTTTTACCCGGTTGGCGTCGCCTCGGCGGGCTCTCTTGGAGAGAGTCACAGCGCGCATTGCGGAATCGACCCTACAGAGATAGGGGTTCTGAAGATTTGGCCGTTGTTAGGGCCGGAGAACCACCGTCGCCTGTAGTCCTGACAGCGGTGGTGGTGGATTTTCTCGCCTCCGCATCTGAGGCCGATTGGGTCTTCCTTGCAGCGGAGACCATCTTGGACTTGCCGGGGGAATTGGATCACGGGCGAGGAAGAGGTACTCTTCATTACTTCTTTGGTCGAACTTCGAACTTCGACCTCCTCAATGAGGGATCGAAATCACGGTTGCGACACGGCGGCTTCTTTGTTGGCCGTTGGCTCTTTAGTCGCCGGCTTGTTGCGGAAAAGTAGACTTGTTATTCATTGCTTTCGTTTAAGCTTCGTTTACGGCCGTTGGCCTACAACAAAATTCAAACAAAGAAAATACCTTTTATTTGGTACAATGAAAACAAAATTACAACTTCTTCCTTTTATGAACAAACGAGGATCTCTATTTTACGGGATCCTGGCTGCGTGAGTTCTTTGCTGTGCAGGGGACTTTTGTTAGTCCGTGGACTACAGCGCAATTCAGATCCGTGGAAACGGGTTGCGGAACTCTGGGCGTGAAGGGGCTCGTTTCCGCGAAGGAAGCTTGGCACTGAGGGATCACACCCGAAGGAGAGGATAGCCGGGGATCGCCTCCGCGAAGGAGGATGCGTGGCGGGTGAGATCTACTAGGAGAAATCACGCAGCGATCTGTAGCCGACCGAGTTAAACCTCGCGGTTTGTAGATGCAATCGTGCTTCGGGGCTGTCGTCGGCGGCTCGTGGATCTGTGAGGGCTCTCTCAAGAATATCGAGAAAATCCAATCTCCAAAATCCACCTCTGCAAATGAGCACCCCCTCACTATTTATAGGAAAACAAGGGGAGAGAGGGGAGTTTCTTGGTCAGTAGGACACCATTTGGTGTCGGACACCAGTGTCGACCTGGCCGGACACCAAATGTCCGGCGGACACCATTGGTGTCGGCGATCCTATAGTGTCGGCGGACACCATTTGGTGTCGGCGGACACCAATGTCGACGGTAGGACACCATTTGGTGTCGGCCATTGGCGGACACCAAGCGGTGTCGGTTTTTGGGACGCCGTTTGCTTCGGTTTGGTTTCGGACTTTTCGCGTCCATTCGATCTTGTTGTCGTCGTTCTAAGTCGCGCTTGGTTCAGCGATTAGTTTCATCCCGTCAATGGTTTAAGTGGCGATCGATCGATGTTCAAATCCGATCTCGTTGGCGTTCGAATCGTCGATCTGTTGAAGCTTATTGTTGGATTCATTCCATAACCGTAGTCTCGTTGATTAAATGCGCCTCGTTGACCCACTTCATGTGTTCGTCAACCGCTTCCGCAGCGTTATCGCGTCGGTTGTCGAATGGATGCGTCGATTGTCAACCCATCGTTCTGAGTCTTTCTGGTATTGACAAGCAATTTTTATGCCCACGACATTAAAGAAAGACATATGAAGGAATTCCTGTTTGGTTGAAGAATGAAGTAAGTATTGTTAAATTTAGCAATAATAATATTTTTACTAAAAAACAAAGACATTGATTTAATAGTTTTCTTATTTTTTATATTTAGATCCAAGAACAACTTGTCCTTAATAACCAAATATCGAGAAGAAGTAAAGGTTCAGCGGCTTACTATCTTTGTAAATCAATATGGTGGGTATCGTGTTAGCGGGTATAAATTTTATACAATGGAGGTTGATGATCTGAAGGTCACCCGAATAGTGGTGTCATGGCTACCTTCTCGTGAATGTTTCTCAAATAGAAGAGATCGAAATCCGGTTGAAAATAATATAACATATTATGGGCGGTTGGAAGATGTGGTGGAGATATTCTACGGCTATGGTGGACCAAATGAACATAAATACACGATGTTCATGATTCGTTGGTGCTTTGCAAAGACTCAAAGGATCCCTTTGGATTTACAATTGTCAATCTCGATAGAAATTGATAGTGATGAAAATTCATGTTTGCATCTCGGGTGGGACAATGTTTCTATGTGAAAGATCCTATGGTTAAAGGCAGTGGGTTGTCCTATACAAGGATTCTAGGGCTTATATTCAACCTTCTACCGGTGAAGATGGTGATGAGAGCTATATAGACAACTTCAATGAGCCAAATGCGTGATGATGAATTCTCGTACCCTCAAAATGTAGTGTTTGATACGGATGCTCCAACAACTCGGACGGACATTCCAAATATTATCCACAGATATTTATAGGAGCTAAATATGTAATGTGGTTTGTGTAACTTTTTTAGTTACATATTGTAAAATGAAAACTTTAATATCACTCGATGTATCTCAATTACCTTTTGGACAATATAAATTGCATATAAATATGTAATATCTTCTTTTGTATATTAAACTTGCGGATGCACAAGCGAGATATGAAATGAAAATTTTATTAATGTAATAATACATCTTGTTTTATTTTGGCCAATATAAATTGCATCTATAATATATTATTTTTGTATATTTATTCAACTTTGGATGTCTAAAACATTAGCGAGGCTATCATTGAAGAAGCCAATCGGATCAAGACCAATCACAGGAAGAGCCACCGAGCTTCAGCGGTCGAGATATAACTTCACATAAGTTACATTAATTATTCATGATATATGCACAATAATAATTTATTTTTATTTCTTTAGGTGAGGATGAGCCATCTCACGTACCATTATCTGAGATCCTCCGGTAGTACTTGATGCATATATTCCGGGATTGGCGTGGGCCTTTACCGGCGTAATGCAGAGGAGTCTGAGACTCAAGCGGTGAGAGAGGTACAAATTGGCCAAAAAGCGATTGGATGAATGGGCCACGATTGATGAGATATTAGGCGATGCAAAAATGAAATCGGACAAAGATTTGGTGAGTTTAATCAATTATTTTCAGTATTGAAAAATTAATAATAAATAATAGTAATAATTTTTAATAGAAACAAAGAATTCACTATAATACTTTGATTTTGTTTGATCCAATACTATCACAATTATGAGTTCTAAACATGCTTTCATACACACCTAGATCCACAATTATGAGCACATGTGGACAAAAGAAGAATGTAAACAATTTTCACTTTTGCTTTTATTTTCGAGTTTTGATATTTAAATTGAATTCGAGCTTAAGGTTGAATAAATAAAAGTGGTACATATAAATATTAAGCTATACAATTCCCATGAACTGTGCTATTTAAACAATATATTTATATCGGTTGTGATTCCATCTTACTATTATAGCTTTTGTAATTTTGCATCTAATAACTTCTTAAACCAAGTCTAAACATATTGAAGTTTTGACTTGTCTTTCAATTCAAATTGCTCACTCGTGATAGATTATGCGAAATGGGGTTATTGTCCTCCAACTATTGTGGTCTATATTCACATACAAGTAAGGAAAGCCATTAACACTTATTCTTTAACTGTTACTACTCTATGCAAGTGTGGAAATGTGGAATGCCATCATGGACGGGTTGCAATTTGATTGGAAAGCCTCTACTTGGGACTCAGTTGCTAACTAATATTGTAGCATGTTAAATGGGAATGGTTTCAAGCAAAAATTGAAGACTTTGGCACTCTCTACTACAATTTATATTCTTTGACAAGAGAGAAACTTCTGACAAATAGTTTTTCTTTATTGTAGGAGAAAAATTATTCAAGAAAAAAGGCCGACATGGAAGTGACTTTAGAAAAAGTTACCAGGAAGGCTTTAGTTACTTGTAAGGTGGGAACATAATGGGATTCCAGGGCAATGGGCTAACAATTTTAGCTCATATCTTGGATGCTTGATACGGAAGTGATAATTTGAATCCTTACTATGAGGTGAGGCCCTTTGATGTCCTCGAGTCTATCTATCGCGATCTTTGGGTAAAATTCACTATTATTTATAATTATTTTACCTTTACATCAATTGGCCATGCTTAACTATATGTTAATATTTAGAGATATTTCAACATCGAAGATAATCCCGTAGGGTGGGATTTTATTTGGTTACATGGGAAAGTTTAAGCATTCTCTTGAGTGGAGACATGAGATAAAGAAGAAATGCTATGAAAGTTGCAATGATGAGGCTGGGAGGATCTACAAAGCGAGACAAGAGGTTGAGCAGATCATTTAAGTTACACTTATAGTATTGTGGGGCGGGAGGAGCGGTAAATATGTATAATAGAAATTAGATTCAAGTTATTTATCTAAATGTTGTATATTGAAGATTGTACTAAAATCCTCTTTGTTCATGTTGAAGAAAAATGTCGGAGAAATAAAGGCTGGCAGATGGAAGAAAGATTATGATCATCATCACGGGGACTACTTCATTTGCCCAGTGGGATCAATTTCTTGGGGACAAGGTATAAAAGTATTTTAATATTCTATATATATTCTCTCCGCTTCCTAAAATATTTGATAAATAAAACTAATAAATATGTTTTGTAAATGATAGAACGCTCCTATATCCCGGCTCCCAGGCGCATAAGAGGACGATGGTTCACTTTAAGAAGGGAATGCGATAACAGCAAGGATAGGAAAAGCTAGAATTGGCTAAGAAAAGCAGAGTAAACATATCTATTTATCACATTACTTGGCATAATTTTCTTTATTCAATACATATATATATACACATTCCTACCAATTTTGAATTTCTCATTCGAGGTGTAGTAAATACTAAATATAAGTATCTCACCATTTGCCAAGCGGTAATGCTTCTTAACATGATTTTTGATAGTGTAATTATATTTTCTTTATTTTTGAAATGCCAATTCATAAAATAAATTATTTATTCCATTTTTAAATTTATTTTTTTGTTTTAGTACTCTGGAAAACACATATCTTTGAGTAGTTACCTGAGCGAGGCCCCTAACTATAGAGGAGAATTAGTGAGCCATTTGGTTTGTGGACTTCCCAAAAGGAGGACGGTGGATGGGAGTTGGAGCTCAGAGGGTGTCTACACCATTCCGACCTCCGAAGAGTTCACGCCTCGACAATGCCCTCAAGACCCTCTTACATGCAGCGAGGAGGATTGCACTCAGCGATGCTGTGTTTCATCGGTGATGAATATTTTGGATGGTCATATTCAGGAGATGTGGGAGGATATTCAAGAGGAGCTTATCGTGATCCACCCTACAGCTACTTTTGCAACCGGGCAAATATTGAAATCATGCGAGGCGGGTTCTACTACGTCGCAAAGTCGGATTATGAACTTTTGGGCTCTCAGCGGGCATTTGGTGGTAGTGGAGAGAGTAGTAGCAGTATCGATATTCCAACATAAAACATGCATGATTACACTCTTTCTCACAATATGATATTCTAAATTTTATTTATTTTTGTGTTAGCATGAGGATGATATCAATGGGACACGAGTCGTAGGGATGGAGCCGCGGTGGCAATGCGGATGATGACATGGATAGGGCGGACTTTTGTCTTAGTGAGTTATATCCTAGACTTCGTGTTTATATTGGAACTCTTTATATTGGAGATTATGATATGCTTGTATGCTTAACATCCTAAACTTCGTGTTTCTTGGAATTGCGAGATGTGTGGGCATGCATGTGATGCATGATATATATATGGATTTTAGCTTGTTTGTCAGTATGATAAATATATGGATTTTAGCTTGTTTGTGCATTATGATATATGTGGATATATAACTTATTTGTGTGACAGCACTTATCGTATAAGTTATGGAATGTTGTGGTTTGTTATTTGTTGTTTGTGAAATTTGGATTGGAAATTTATTTTTGTAATGCAATGTGCGCAAAATTAATTGGTGGTTGCATATATTTGTGAAATATGGATTGGGAGTTGTTTGTGCACGATTTTTGTGAAATTTCTTACGGGCGTGTATATTTTGAATGTTTCTTTGGATTGTTGTGAAATATGGATTGTGTATATTTGGAATGTTTTTTGGGAATGTGCGAGGGGATAATTTAGTTTGTATGAACGAGGGGTAGAAATCTGAAATATTTTTTTCAACTGCAATCATCAGCGGCGGGACTCACACATCGGCGGCGGCAATACCGTGTGGCGATGAAGATCGCCGACGGCTTTCGTCGATGATGTTTAATTATCGGCTGACGGGTAGCCGTCATTGATATATCGGCCGACGGTATCACCGTCGGCGATGGTCGCTATCAGCGGCGGGTAAACCGGTGATATATACATATCTGGCGGCTTTGCGTCGCGACCGATGAAAACATCCCGGCGGGGTTGCCGTCGGGGATGTTCATACATCCTGGCGGCACTTGCCGTGCGGCGGCGTCGTCGGTAGCTAGCTATGCGGCTTCCCGTCGAGGATGTTTCTTCACGGCGGGACTTTTGTCGACGGGTTATCTTTGGCGTCGCGAGTCAATGATAGTCATCGGGCGGCATTTGTGGGCATTCTGACGGAAACCGTCAAGAATGCTGACTTTCCACTAGTGGGTTTTCTTTCCTCTTTTGGTCCGCTACCTTGAAACCCTAGTTTCCTCTCCTCCCCTCTCGGCGTACGCTTTAAAACCTAGAAATCTCTCTCGTTGTTGCCCTCTTCTATATATAGAAGGGTTGGTAGTAGCTTCGAGGTTGAGGAGATTGAGAGGGACTTTGTGCGATCCTCTCCCGTTTCTCGTGAGGCTTTTCTCCGTCCATTGCTTTGTGCGATCCCCCTTTCTTTGTGAGAGTGGCTTTGTCCCCTTGTATCCTTGGTGGTGCACGAAGGATCAATCGAGGTGATTGAAGCGAGCTCGAGCCAAGCGGCGACATCGATCCTCAACGGTGGTATCGAGCGGGTTGAGTCGTCGCCGTTCAAAAACAGCCGAGAGCCGGAGATCTCGGTGACCACCTTCGGCCGAGATCGTGGCTTAGCGGTAGAACCGCCCAGCGAGACCACGCATGACCACCGGGAACAGCCCGGACGCGGCGTGGGTAAGAGTCGAAACTCTCATAGGGTTTATTTCAGTATCGATTCGTGATTGTGGTTATCAATTTTCCCTTTTCAGCGCATTTAAATCTCGGTTTTATTTGTTGCGTTTAGCTGGCGAAGTGGAAATTTGTTTGTGCTTTGCGAAAGCACAAAGGGTTTGAACCGAGCCCGTGCTCATCGTTTATTTTCTTGTGTGAAGAATGTCAGCTACTAATCACTATGGTATGGTTCAATATGGTTTGGTTCCGTTTAACGGAAAATCTGATTTTAGCATTTGGAAACAAAAAATAAAATGTATTTTAATTCAACAGAAGTCTGTTAGGGCTATTGGTCAGACTTATTTGGCCACGACTTGAAGAAAAAAGGTGAAATGAGCGAAAATGCATGTTCCACAATTTATTTGAACTTATCGACTCTGTGCTTAGAAAAGTTGGAATTTTGGAATCTGCTAAAACCCTTTGGGATAAACTTGAAGAACTATATACAGAAACCTCTTTACCCAGTAAAATGTTTTTGCTTGAAAATTTTTTAAATTTAGATTGGATATGTCTAAGGACATTGAGGAGAACCTAGATGTTTTCACAAAACTTATTTCAGACATTAAGTTAGCGGTGATAAACATATAGGCGAATATACTCCTATTGCACTTCTAAATGCTATTCTGACTCATATAGTGATGTAAAATCTGCTATTAAATATGGTAGAGATGAAGTTACCCTTGATATTGTGATCAATGGTCTTAAGAGTAAGGAATTAGATTTAAAACATGCAGGAAAATAAAATTCGGTGAGGTTATGCATGTGAGGGGTAGGCCTGAGAATAGGTCTAATAACCAAAAGAATGCAAGTAATGGGAATCAAGTAAGAAAAAATTTGAAAATGGAAGGGGTAGATCTAAGTCAGGTTTAAAGTTAAAAATGCTATAATTGTCATGGCCAGTTCTTGTTACGGTAAAAGTCGGGATGATTGTCATTGATTTGAATTTTGCTTACGACTTCTTTGGCCTACAACGAAATTCAAAAAGAAATACCTTTTATTTTAAATACAATGAAAATCAAAAAGATTACAACTTTTATCCTTAGTGAACAAACCACGAGATCTACGTTATATCGGATCACCGGCTTGCGTGAGGTTCTTTACTGTCGAGGGGACTTATTGTGTCCGTGGACCACAGCGCAATTCAATCCGTGGAGACCGGGTTACGGAACTGAGATGCAAAGGGGCTCGTTTCACTGAAGCTTGAGCTGAGGGATCACACTCGAAGGAGAGGATCGCTGGCGGGTGAGATCTACTAGGAGAAATCAGGCTATCCACGAGATTAAGGCGAAGCTTAATCTAGAGGGGTATCTGTGGATTCGACCGAATCGATTACCTTCCGCTCGTAGATCGGCGTTGGCCGGGTTTGCTCTTTCCGGTGCTTTCGAACTATCGTCGGCGGCTTGTAGATCTCATAAGAGCTCTTTGAGAATATCAGAAAATCCGATCAAAGTCCTCGAAGTCAAAAAATCCCCTTTGAGCGAGCAAGACCCTATATACAATGGGGGTGCATCGGCTCGGCCACTTGGTAGAACCACCTCGGCTAAGTTGGTAGAGCCACCTCGACCAAGTTGGCGGGGTGGCTTTCGGCTCGGTGCTGAGCCTCCTCGACCACTTGGTAGAGCACCTCGGCAAGTTGGTAGGGTGGCTTCGGCGTGGTGGCTGACCACTGACCGCAGAAATAACTGACCAAGTTGGTAGGCGGCGCCGTTCGCCATTTCGTCGTTTTCCGTCGTTTCGTTTTCGTCTCGGGCTTGGGTTCCGTCTATACTTGACTCGGGACTAATTCTTGGTTCGTTCGGTTCAGCGGTCTGAAACCGATCGTCGTTCAAGTTCGGTTTTAAGCGGGTGCTTGTGGCATGAGGTTAGCCGTCGAGTTGGCGTCTTAGCGATTGACGTCAGTATCATTCGATGGGTTGTCATTCGCCGACTCCCGTCCGCGAGTTGGTTTCGAGGATCTTGTAGTATTTTTCAGCGCTCGAGATACCCCTCCAAAGCGTCTGGGTCTCAATTCTTAATGAGTGCAGGATGCTTTGGACATGATGGTTCCGGCCTTCGATCGTAGGGGTCCCAAGAGATAGCTTCAAGTCTTCGATTCTTTCGGATCATCCGATTCTTTGTAGGATTCACGATAAGATCACGGTCTTTGCATTTATTGTCGACCGCTTATTATCTTGATTCGAAGCCGGTGGGTGAGTTTTGCTTGTAACTTCATGGCCGATTGGGTCGTTGTTTGACTAACCATGGACTTTTGGATTTATCCGTATGTCGGCGAACTCCTTGTTAGCGACCGTTGGTGCGTCTTGATTCATGGAATTTCATAACCTTTAATCGGCTAATTCTTCCATCATCACATGTGTTGTTGGTTTAACCACGGCGGGAGACTGATCTTTTCATGGAGATATCCTCAGGATTCCTTGTTGAAGCAGGGGACCATTTGGCTTTCAACCATCGTCTTAGCCTTCGATCGACAAGTCGCGATGCTTTGACCGTTGTTGGGATGTGGTTATCCACGGTGGGTGAAGTTTCTTGAATTTGGACATATCGAGTATTAAGCCATGACTTTCCGCCTCGTCGATTATTCCTCTCTTGGATATTATGGTGGGAGGATGGTGAAATTATCGAGTTATCCTTAAGAATATGGGTTTATTCTCCGAGGAACTCCTCGTTGAAAATTTGGAAGCGGTTTATACTCGTAATCCCGGTTGGGTAGGATTAGGCGGCGTTGATGCGTCGATGCAATCCTTGCGATCGAGTTATCCAAGAATATTTCTTGTGAGAATATTCTTAGGGAACTTCTCGACAAATTAGGAAGCGGTTTATACTGCGTAATCCTAGTTGGTGGGATTAAGGCGTTGATAAATCGTCGATGCAATCCATACGATCGAGTTATCCCTAAGAATATTTCTTGTGAGAATATTCTTAGGAACTAACAAATTAGGAAGCGGTTTATACTCAAATCCTAGTTGGAGGTAGGATTAGGCGAGCGTTGATGCGTCGATGCAATCCGCGATCGATTATCCACAAATTTCTTGTGAGAATATTCTTAGGAACTTCGACAAATTAGGAAGCGGTTTATACTCGTAATCCTAGTTGGGTAGGATTGGCTGGCGTTGATGTCGATGCAATCCGCGATGAGTTATCCTAAGAATATTTCTTGTGAGAATATTCTTGGGAACTAGACAAATTAGGAAGCGGTTTATACTCGTAATCTAGTTGGAGTAGGATTGGCGTAGCGTTGATGCGTCGTGCAATCATACGATCGAGTTATCACAAGAATATTTCTTGTGAGAATATTCTTAGGGAACTTCTCGACAAATTAGGAAGCGGTTTATACTCGTAATCCTAGTTGGGTAGGATTAGGCGACAGCGTTGATGGCGTCGATGCAATCATACGATCGAGTTATCCTAAGAATATTTCTTGTGAGAATATTCTTAGGAACTCGACAAATTAGGAAGCTTGATTTATACTTCGTAATCCTAGTTGGAGTAGGATTAGGCTGACGATGGCGTCGATGCAATCCCTTTGATCGAGTTATCCCAAGAATATTTCTTGTGAGAATATTCTTAGGAACTTCATTAGGAAATAGTTTATACTCGTAATCCTAGTTGGGTAGGATTGGCCGACGTTGATAAATTCGCAATCCATACTGTCCTAGAATATTTCTTGTGAGAATATTCTTAGGAACTTCAAACAAATTAGGAAGCGGTTTATACTCGTAATCTAGTTGGAGTAGGTTAGTGACGGCGTTGATGCGGCGTCGATGCAATCACTGCGATGGAGTTATCCCTAAGAATATTTCTTGTGAGAATATTCTTCAGGGAACTCTCGACAAATTAGGAAAGCAGGTTATACTCGTAATCCTAGTTGGAGTAGGATTGGCCACGGCAGTTGATGCGTCGTGCAATCACTTACGATCGAGTTATCACAAGAATATTTCTTGTGAGAATATTCTTAGGAACTTCTCTCGACAAATTAGGAAGCGGTTTATACTCGTATCCTAGTTGGAGTAGGATTAGGCGGTTGATTGCGTCGATGCAATCCCGCGTCGAGTTATCCTAAGATATTTCTTGTGAGAATATTCTTAGGGACTCTCGACAAATTAACAGTTTATACTTCGTAATCCTAGTTAGGGATTAGGCGGCCAGCGTTGATAAATCGATGCAATCATACGATCGAGTTATCTAAGAATATTTCTTGTGAGAATATTCTTAGGAACTTCGACAAATTAGGAAGCGGTTTATACTCGTAATCCTAGTTGGGTAGGATTAGGCCAAGCGTTGATTTCTAGCGTCGATGGGGGCCTTCAGCGAGGTGTTATCAGAATAAACCTTGAGAATCTTTCCAAATATAGCGGAGAGGATAGGGGCGGTCTTGGTCTGATTTGGCATTGTTTGGCATCAATTGAGGGTTCCAGTGGGGCTCCCTAATTAGGGGCTGATTTGGTTCCTTTTGGATATCTAATTGGGCTCCAATTAGAATTCCTACTTGTTGCCAAATAAGAGTCCTTATTCAAAGAGGATTGGGTCCATGTGGGATTGTTATAAATACCCACAAACCCTCTTTTCTTGACCTAGGCCCGGCCCCACGTGCTCTCTCTCTTGTTTTCATCTAAGCTTCTCGCCGTCTTTTCTTCCCTCGATCAACAAGGTATGCATCACGAGTACTTTTCTCTCTTTTTTTTCTTCTTTTCTTGTGCATGCGGTGTGCGGTCCTTGGCGTCCGGCGGCAGTCCTTGTGGCCCGGTGGCCGCCAGCCCGCCCGGCCGAGCCGATGCTTGCATCAGCCCTACTTGTGGCCCAGGCCGGCTATGCCTTCCGACTCCAGGCAGCAGGCGGTAGCCTTGGCCGTACGCTTCTTGGCCGTATTGTCTTGTCGCTATGCATGCCAGCGCTGAAGCCCGTGAGGTGTCGCCCGGCGCCGGGGCCTTCGTCGGGTTCGGCATCGGTTTATTATCTTTTGGCGTTTATTTCGCGATTTTTGGCCATGTATCGACTTTTGTTGTATTGTTGCGGCTTAGATGTCGGTCGGGGAGATCCGCAGCGTTTGAGTCGATCAGCTTCGCCGCGGCGTGAATGCGCCTCTCTTCTTCGGTGGTCGCCCGGCGTCATCATATTTTCATTACATATATCGTTGTATCCGCCGTTCTCCCTTGTGGTGATTGGGAAGAAGCAGAATTCTCGCCATTGAGGATTGAGGCTTCAAATTGTGCCGCCGTTATGACCCGCCGTTCTCCTTTGTGGCGATTGGGAAGAGCAGATTCTCCCATTGAGGATTGAGGCTTCAAAATCACCGTCTCGATATTTTTACGGGGGAAGATTTCACACCATACTCCATACAGTAGAGCGGAATATATTGCAGCTTGGTTTATGCGACTATATTTATCGTTCTCATCCGTCGGAATGAAATAAATTAAATCATAAAGGTAATTGACTCAATCTTGGGGGTTTCTAAGAAGAGTTCTCGCTTATCTTTGTTTCCTTTTCAAGATATTCCTCCTAAATGATACATTAACCTTTGTTCTCTTGTGGTGGCGGATGCTCAGATGACTATTAGTCTACATGAAGGCTCCAAATGTCAAGTCTCGATTCTTAAGGTCATCAGGAAGATCTCTTTCCGAGGCGAACGCGTAGGGCGAACACCCGAGGAAGAAACCGGCTTGAGCCTACTATCATAATTTGGGATGGCGAGTTTGAGGATCGCTTCCATCATCCGATACGCCTTCCCCTGACCTTGGTAGAAACGGGATTTCCAGACCCTTGGTAGGCGGGTGGAGGCCGAGTTAATCTTAATGGACCACTTTCACGAATTCAACCTATGTAGAAGGGTTGCAGGGCCAAAATGCATAGTTCGACTCGGTTAAGTGATGGGTCTCCTTCATGTTGGAGAATGGTTTGAAACGAGGATCTATTATCGGGGTTAGATGAAGCGACCTCTATGGACTTACGCCCATTCATATTGAGTACCTTGGAGGAAATTGGCGTGTTGGTGGCCCTCGGCTAGCTAATGCGTTGTGAGCAAAAGCTCACTAGCAGCTACCTCTTGCCAAATAAGAGTCCTTATTCAAAGAGGATTGGGTCCATGTGGGATTGTTATAAATACCACAAACCCTCTTTTCTTCGACCTAGGCGGCCCACATGCTCTCTCTCTCTTGTTTTCATCTAAGCTTCTCGCTAGTCTTTTCTTCGATCAACAAGGTATGCATCACGGTACTTTTTTCTCTCTTTTTTTTTTCTTCTTTCTTGTGCATGCGGTGTAGTCAGCGGTCATGAGCTTGTCAGTATTGTGATCACATGGCCAATGAAGGCATTGGTATGGCGCGGCGCCATGATCGGTGATCGCGCCAGCGCCCTGAAGTATTTAACTAGCCCGACTCAGCGCCCTTGGCCTTGGCGGGGCAATAATGCGCCCGTACCTGCTTGGCGAAGCGGTGGCTAATGCGCCGGTGTCCGCTTCCGGCCCAGCCCGTGGCCCCAGAGCTGTGTAGTGTCCGTAGCCGTTGGAGCATCGTCGGGTTCGGCATCCAGTTGTGTATCTTTTGGCGTTTGGCTTGCGATTTTTGGCCATGTATCGACTTTTGTTGTATTGTTGCGGCTTCGATGTCGTCGGGAGATCCATGCGAGTCGATCAACTTCGCCTGCGGCGTGAATGCCGCCTCCTTCTTCGGTGGTCGTGGCGTCATCATATTTTCATACATATATCGTTGTATCGCTTAGTTCTCCTTTGTGGCGATTGGGAAGCCGAGATCCTCCTTTGAGTTGAGGCTTCAAATTATTCTCGTTATTATGACCCGCCGTTCTCCTTTGTGGCGATTGGGAAGAGAGAATTCTCGCCATTGAGGATTGAGGCTTCAATCACCCACGTCTCGATATTTTAGGGGCGATTTCACAGTACTCTTGCATACGTAGAGCGGAATATATTGCCGCTTTGTTTATGCGACTATATTTATCGTTCTCAGGGCATTGATCTGGATGAAATCGTCATTGCCGATCATAAAGTCGTGACTCAATCTCATGGGTTTTAGAAGAGTTCGCCTTATCTTTGTTTCCTTTTCAAGATATTCCTCCTAAATGATGTTAACCCTTTGTTCTCTTGTGGTGGCGGATGCTCAGATGATTATTAGTCTATTTGAAGGCAAATGTCAAGTCTCGATTCTTAAGGTCATCAGGAGAAGACCTCTTTCCATAGAGCCGAACCTTGTGAGGCGAACACCGCGAGGAAAAACAGCGAAGCTGAGCCTACTATCATAATTTGGATGGCGAGTTTGAGGATCGCTTCCATCATCCGATCCGCCGCCTTCCTTGACCTTGGCGAAACCGGATTTCCGGCCCTTGAGTATAGGGCGGGTGGAGGCCCAGGTTAATCTTGCGGACCACTTCCACGAATTCAACCTATGAGATTGCCGGGCCAAAATGCTGCGTTCGACTCGGTTACGTGATGGGTCTCCTTGATTGTTGGAGAATGGTTTGAAGCAGGCGATCTCTATTATCGGGAGTTAGAACCTTTGGTCTTCGCCCATTCATATTGAGTATCTTGGAGGAAATTGACGTGTTGGTGGCCCTCGGCTAGCTAATGCGTTGTGAGCAAAAGCTCACTAGCAGCTACCTCTTGCGTGCAGTGTGGAGAATTTAGCCTTTTGAATCATGCGATGAGGTGATCTGACTCATCAGCGAAGCTTCGGATCAAGGCTTCGTGAGCAGCTTTAGCGAGAAAATAAACAAAGATCATTTTGAACTCATATGGCGGCGGTGTAAACTGCGGTAATCGAATAAACTGTATCACACCATGTCGAGCGTCTGAGAATCGGGCTGTTCAAGGGGAAAGGCGTTGAAGAATTTCTGCGTGAGTGCACGAGTCGGGATGTCGCGAGCGTGAAAGCGAGTCCTCAAGCGATCGTCGGGAACAGCGGCACTATTAGCTGCGAACTACGAAGAGAAACGAGAAGAAGCCAAGGCTCGGGTTCGAGTGAAGCGAGGAAGAACTAGGCAGATCAAGGCGACCTTGCTTCCTCATTCTTGGATTGTGCCGATGAAGTCGATGTCTTTGCGAGACTTTTGTTCTCTTTGTTGCGGCCAGTCGTTCAAGATTTTATTTAGATGTATTATCATAACTTCTGCTTGAATCAATTGTCTACGACAATTGTAGCTCCTTTATATTTGCTTCAAATGAATAAGATCTATTCCTTTCATTGTTTATTATGATTCTTTTGCCGTCCGAAATAATTAACCATAATACTTATAGGATTTTGGCAAACCCTGGCCATTAACGGGTTTGATTAGCCTTTACCAACTACGTTTGAGTTGGGCTAGCGTCGCGGATTATGCGGATCCGTTACGCGCGTGGCGTTGTGCTAGAAGAATGAAACTCTTCTAGACTTGTTGCTATGATATTGAATACATAGGCTTTATACTCTTTCGGGCAAAGAACCGCGACAGCAGCGTGTTACGCGTAGACTCATCCCTTCTTAGGCTTGGGATGAAATACCCGGAATCAAACTGGTGTCTTCTTCAATCGGAGAAAGACTAAGCAAACAGCGTGTGGCGTTGGCTTTATCCCTTCTTAGGCTGCGGATAAAATACCCCGGTCGAACTCGGTGTCTTCTTCAATCGGAGAAAGACTAAACCGGCGCGTGTTGGCGTCGACTTTATCCTTCTTAGGCTTGGGATAAAATACCCAGTCGAACTCGGTGTCTTCTTCAATCGGGAAAAAGACTAAGCCGACAGCGTGTTGTCGACTTTAGGGTTATTGGCCAACTGGCCTTCAGCGGGTTTGATGAGCCTTTACCATTCTGGTTTGAGTTGGGCTAGCATGTAGATTTTCTAAATCCGTTCTACACCGTTGTGCTAAAGAATGAAACTCTTCTAGACTTAATGCTACGATGTTGAATCGTAGGCTTGGTCTTTTATCCGAGGAAAGACTAAGCGTAGCAGCGTGTTGGCGTTGGCTTTATCCTTCTTAGGCTTGAGATAAAATGCCCCGAATCGAACTCACGGTGTCTTCTTCAATCGGGGAAAGACTAAGCAAACAGCAGCGTGTTAAGCGTTAGCTTTATCCTTCTTAACGGAGATAAAATGCCCCGAGTCGAACTCGGTGTCTTCTTCAATCGGAGAAAGACTAAACCGGCAGCGCGTGTTAGGCGTCGACTTTATCCTTCTTAGGCTTGGGATAAAATACCCGGAGTCGAACTCGTGTCTTCTTCAATCGGAAAAGACTAAGCCGAAGCAGCGTGTTAAGCGTCGACTTTAGGGTTATTGGCCAACCCCGGCCTTCAACGGGTTTGATGAGCCTTTACCACTACCGTTTGAGTTGGGCTAGCATGTAGATTTTCTAAATCCGTTCTACAGCGTTGTGCTAAAAGAATGAAACTCTTCTAGACTTAATGCACGATGTTGAATCATGAAGCCGTCTTTATCACGGGGAAAGACTAAACCGGCAGCAGCGTGTTAGGCGTTGGCTTTATCCCTTCTTAGGCCGAGGATAAAATGCCCCGAATCGAACTCACGGTGTCTTCTTCAATCGGGGAAAGACTAAACCGACAGCAGCGTGTTAGGCGTTGGCTTTATCCTTCTTAGGCTTAGGATAAAATGCCCCGAGTCGAACTCGGTGTCTTCTTCAATCGGAGAAAGACTAAACCCGCAAGCGTGTGGCGTTGGCTTCCCTTCTTAGGCCGGGATAAAATGCCCCGAGAACTCGGTGTCTTCTTCAATCGGGGAAAGACTAAACCCAACGCAGCGTGTGAGGCGTTGGCTTTATCCTTCTTAGGCTTAGGGATAAAATACCCCAAGATGAATCTTGGTGTCTTCTTCAATGGGGAAAGACTAAACCCGCGCGTGTGAGGCGTTGGCTTTATCCCTTCTTAGGCTTCGAGGATAAAATGCCCCAAGATGAATCTTAGTGTCTTCTTTTGGCCAGAATGGTAACGGACTAAGATTGATTGAGGTGGGAAAAGAAGAATGTGTTCTATTTCGAGAATGAGGCTAACGGCAGGTTCCGTAGGAATCGAAAAGACTCGAGTGATGACCTGGTCGGACTACAGTGCGAAAATCTCGGCGCCCTTCCTTCGGCGCTACCTAAGATAAGAGAGGGAACTAAGGTGGGATCTCCACTCAGAAACCGAGACTCGGTGACCTTCGGTGGACAGCTGATGCGAAAATCCCGCATACCCGGTCGGCTACCTAAGATGAAGATGGAACTAAGAGTGGGATCTCCACTCGAGAAACCGAAGAGACTCGAGTGACCTTCATCGGACAACCTGATGCGAAAATCCCACATATACCTTCGGTCGGCTACCTAAGATGAGGATGGAACTAAGAGTGGGATCTCCCTCGAAGCGAAGAGACTCGGGTGATGATCCGGACAACTCGATGCGAAAATCCGCCTACCTTCGGTAGCTACCTAAGATAAGAGGGGAACTAAGAGTGGGATCTCCTCAGAGAACCCGAAGACTCGAGGCGACCTTCGAGGACAACCTGTGCGAAAATATCCCGGCATACCTTCGGTCTACCTAAGATAGAGATGGAACTAAGAGTGGGATCTCCACTCACGAGAACCGAAGAGACTGGTGACCTTGGAAGGACAACACAGTGCGAAAATCCCGGCATACCTTCGGTCGGCGCTACCTAGGAGAGATAACTAGTGGGATCTCCACTCGAGAACCGAAGAGACTCGGTGACCTTCAGTGGACAACTCGATGCGAAAATCCCGCATACCTTCGGCTACCTAAGATAAGAGATGGGACTACTCGTTTGACACGAAAGGATTTTACGCTTGAAGAGGAAGAATTTTATATTCTATCTCCGGCGTGAAAGGAATTTTAGTGGGCCTCTTGTTCATATAGGCGGAATCAAGAGGATTTTGGTAATGTACGGAAAATTTGTAGACCTAGTCAAGGAATTTGATCAAATTATGATGGAGGACAACATCCGGGGTTATCCTCAAGAAAAGTGGGTGAAATATCCCACGAGGAACTTCCCGTCGAAGCGGGTTATCCGAAGATACTAAGGGTAGTATTTCTTGAGGAACTTCCATTTATCGGCATTAATTGGTGTCGCCATTTGGGTAATTAGGCGTATGCACCATTGGAGTAAACCGTTTCTATTACAAGCGGACCCTCCCATTTAGGTTGAATTTACCTTTCTTCTTGGAAGTGAGGATTATGGATCGTCGGCGGCGGACCAAATCTCCCTTCTAAAGGTTCTCTGTCGAACTTTCTTGTTGAAAGCCCTCGACATCCTAGCTTGGTAGAACTCAATGCATTGTTGAGCCTCGAGCTTCTCATCTAACATCTCGAGCTCTTGAGGCGTTTTGATGTTGTTCTTGATCGTCATCTGTTGAAAGGCGTCGAAGTGTGGAATCTGAATTTCCAGCGGGAGAAGCGCCGCGCAGTAAACCGAGAATCGAGGTCGCTCCGGTTGGCGTCGCGTCTGCGTTGTCGCGATATGCCAGTGCTTCTCGAGTTTATCATCCGGTCTTGTTATTCTTCACAAGCGAAGATTTTAAATCGTCTTGTTGAATTCGGCTAATCCATTTCTTCTTTGGATTATAAAATTTGTTGTGAGACATCTTGTATCTTGAATTTTCGCAAAACGATGAAGAATTGCGATGAATTGGGGACCGTTGTCATGCACGATCCGTCTTGGAACACATGTCGATAAACATGGTGTTTGATAAACTGGCAGCGGTACTGCCTTTACTTCTTTGCGGGATTGCTTGAGCCCACGGAGAAGTAGTCGGTGATTGCTAGAATAAACCGATGCTTTGGTAAACGGAGGAAAAATGGGACCTCGGCGTCCATTCCCCATCTCGAATGGCGGGATGTGGCAGGATGCATATTTCGGGGAGGTGATGCATATAATTGCGTGAATGACGCAGTGGCATTTCGGCGTGCTCGACCGCGTCATTAATCATTGTTGGCCAGGTATTCTCTGATTCGATCGTAGAGCTTGGGACCGGTGGTGTACCACATTCACCGCCGTGTGCTTCGAAGGACCTCTCACCTCTTTGTTTGAGAGGCATCGAAGTAAAGACCATCGTACCCGGCGATATAACATCAGGTCTACGTGTCGTAAAAGAATCTTGGAGCTCTTCGTGGATTGACTCTCTCTCCCTTCGTCTTACGGTAGAATACCATGTAAGCGTAGTCGATGATAGGAAAGCGATCTCGGGGCTCCAACTTGGTTTGGGTTGCATGTACTTCTTTGGTAACTACCCCTTATCTTCTTGTTCATCGTATAATGGTACGAAGAGTTGGTGAGTCTGACCGTAACTAGTTGCTTTCGGTCTCGGAAGGTTGTGCTAACGACGATACTTGCCGCCCGGTGCATCCGCGTAAAGCGTTTTGCGGGATATATTCGATGAAAAACTCTTGAATGAGTGCATTTCTTTGACTATCGATGATAGGGGATTAGATCGATTCCGACTTCGTAGTCACCGGAACTGCTTAACTATCAATTGTGAATCTCCATGCGGCGAGATATTGACCCCGGCTCTTTGGCGAAGCTAAGTCCGATAAGTAGCGTTGTATTGACTCGTTATTGGAGCAGGTTGGTGAGTGAATAAGCCGCGGGGCATGACATGATTCCGGAAGAACAACTCCGACTCGGCGGAAATTTAGAACATCAGGGGCGCACTTACATTGGTGGCAGAAGCTCCGTCAAAATACAATCGCCATATTTGTTGGTGCGATGTAGTGTTGACTTCTTGAACTTCATCGGGAAGATCATCATATAGCTCAAGCGCATCCGTTGTGGTGGCAAGAGATCACAAATCTTGTCCTTTGGTACGACTTACGTTGTTTGAAATACAAGTCATATTGGGACAAGAGCAAGGCCCATTTAAGCCAAATGCCAACTCATCGAGGCGGTGGGTCATAAATATCGGACGGATTTACGTTAGAGATAACATAAATCGTGCGTAAGACTAAATAGTCCGCATTTTACGAATCGCGAACACTAATGCAAGGCCTTGCTTCTCGACCATTGGATATCGAGACTTCGGCCCGACTAATGTTATTTCGGGTAACCTGCTTGCGTTACGTGACCGTATGGTCGTCTTGCGCGAGTAAAGCGCTTAACGAGTGATCCGTTGCCTTGGCGTAGATCAAAAGCGGTTTTCCGACCGCGGTGCAACAAACGGGAGGTTTAGCGAATACGATTTGATCTCTTGAATGCCTTACGGCGTCGTCCCAAATAAATGACCGCGCCCTTCTTGTTCAACTTTGAGAGCGGTTGGCACTTCCCTAATAGGTTCGATATGAACCGGTCGGATGTCGCATGTCGCCCTTGTAACCCCAGGTTCTCTGATTTCGGAGGTTGCAACTCTTGAATCGCCTTCACTTTGTCGGGATCGACATGGATTCCTTTGTTGGTGGCGAGCGAAGCCAAGGAACTGCTGCTGGACATCGAAAGGATTTGGCGGGATTCATCTTTAGGCGATGGGCCGCATGAGCTCGAAAACCGTTCTAAGATCTTTGATGTGATCTCTTTGTCACGCGGCTTTTCCGCGACCAAATTAAATTCGATAGCATTTGTTTTCGGAGATGGTCACGGAAAATTTCCGTCATCGCTTTTGATATGTGCACCGGCATTTTGAGCCGAGCGGCATGGCGTGTGTAATATATATAGATGGATTACGAGCGCTGTGTGTTTGGCATCATCGGTGCATCTTGATCGATTGTAACGAAACCATCCATGAATGACATTCTTTCAAATCCACACGTGTTGTCGACTATGACATCGGTGATTGGAAGAGGAAGTCATCTTTTGACAGCGGCGTTCGATCTCATGTCGACCACAGTCCTAATCGAGCCATTCTTCTTCATGGCCCGGGACTATATTCGCCACCCAATCCGGATGTTGAATCTCCTTGATGAATCCGATTCTATGAGTTTCTTCACTTCGTCAGCGATTGCTTGCAACATTTGTGGATGAAACCGTCTTTCTTGTTGCTTGCGGGTTTGACATCCATCTTGATGTTGAGGTGATGTGTCGCCACATTAGGGTCGAGTCGGCATGTCCACGATATACTCTGATCAACTCTTCCTTTTCTTCCGAGGGAAGAGTATTGATGTTTATGAGCTTAGGATGCTCTTTGTCACCCATATTAATTTGGACTACCTCGTCCTTAGGGGGTTCTCTTTGTTGAACTTATCCCAAGCTCTTGGAGTTGATGGATCCATGGGTCTTCCCATGTTGGTATATCTTCATCACTCTCAAGCGGTGAGATCGGCCGTAGCCATGTTCGACATCAAAGCCTTGAAAGCTTCTAGAGGTGTCGAATCAGCCGATGAATCGGGCAGATGTCGTCTCCCTCATTGGGTGGAGCATTCATCTTCGAGGAGGATTCGTATCCCAACCCTCGTTGGTCATATCGCCTTTGAGACTCCGATCTTCTTGGCATTTTGTTGCCAAGCCTATCAAAAGGCGCCTTGGGCTGGCGATGCGGTTATACGACAACACATACGATTGGTTTGAGAACACGGACAATGCGTGTTCAATTCGAGAGAACTTCTCTTCGAGATTTACTATTACCCCGTACCCGATAGTACAACTCATCGGCATGAATGCGGGAACCGTGTGTTGGTATGAATTCACCGGTATAGCGTCATCGTCGTCGGTGAAAGCGTCTCCTTAGAGGATGAGTCACATTATCGAGGTTCCAAGAGTCACTTTCGTCTCAGCGTTAAGCGCTATGGCGAAGTTCGGCGGGCTCGAACTTCGATCAATTCCGATGAGGCATTGCGGGAATCTTCTTATCATGGCGGGAGAGGTAGGACCCCATCGTGAGTGGTGACCTCTTGTTGAGCCCAAACAATCCTTGATCGAAATTTTACCTCGATCATTGTGCAGGGGCGGAGTGCTCTAACTGCCGTTTCTTGCTCGGGATGCGCCAGCGGGATTGGCGGCGAGAGCCGAGTGGATGGAGATCTGGATGAGATGCGGGAGGTGCGATCTTCTTTTGAATCAAGTCACCCCATGTGGTAGAGCCTTAGTCGAATCGGTTTGAGGTGGCGATTCTTGGCCACGTTTGACCTTCGTCCAGAATTGTTGGTTCGGACTCCAAACTTGGCGCATTTTGGCGGCTTCTTGTCCACTTCTCCCTCCTTCTACATCGGGCCTCTGAACTAGAGCCCATGTGTGCAGATAGCATACGGCGCCTCTGAATCGTTCTTCAAGTGTTGATCGGTTCCGTTGGCGCGAACAATCATTTGTTGGCGGCTTGGAGGAGTTGCCGTGCACTGTTGATGAGGTTCTTGACCACTCTGGACTTGGATCCACTTTGTAGCGGACACCGTCGGTGATTCGAGGGCCTTGGCGAACTCCGCAGCGTCGAGGAGAGTCGCCATCAGCGGTGATCTGATCGTAGATCCGGAATCTTGGATCTTTGGAAGGATGTCATTGGTGCCACTTGACAGCGAGTTAAGATCCTTGCCTTAAAGTTCGGGCCGAGGACAAGCGGATCTTTCTTGCGTGAGATCCTTACGGATTTGTGGGGGAGGGCGATGCGGACAAGGATGATAGTATGATACTCCCTGCAGGAGCGAATCAACTTGGATGCGGTTGACTTTGGGCGTAATTATTACACCCTACGGAGAGTTTTGGCCCGGTCCCAACTGTAATCGCCGGCTTGTTGTGTAAAAGTCGGGATGATTGTCATTGATTTGAATTTTGCTACGACTTCTTTGGCCTGCAAATTCAAAAGAAATGCCTTTTATTTTAAAGGCGTACAATGAAAATCAAAAAGATTACAACTTTATCCTTAGTGAACAAACACGAGGATCTACGTTATATCGGATCCCACGCTTGCGTGGAGTTCTTTGCACGTCTTAGGGACTTATTGTGTCCGTGGACCAGAGTGCAATTCAATCGGTGGAACCGGGTTACGGAACTTCTGGTGCAAAGGGGCTCGTTTCGAAGAAGCGAAGCGCTGATCACACTCACGAAGGAGAGGATCGCTGGCGGGTGAGATCTACTAGGAGAAATCTGCAGCGCTATCCACGAGATTAAGGCGAAGCTTAATCTAGAGGGTATCTGTAGTTGACCAATTGATTACCTTCCTTCGTAGATCGGCGTCGGCGGGTTTATGCTCGCCGGTGCTCGAACTATCGTCGGCGGCTTGTAGATCTGCCAAAAGCTCTTTGAGAATATCAGAAAATCCGATCAAAGTCCTCGGAAGTCCAAAAAATCCCTTTGAGCGAGCAAGACCCCTATTTATACAATAGGGGGTGCATCGGCTGAAGCGCGGCGAGCACCTGAACAAGTTGGCGAGTGGCGCTTCGGCGGTATTCTTACGGCTGCCTACTGGCGAGGCACCTCGACAAGTGAGGTGGCAAACCATTGTTATTACGTGCCGACCACTTGGCCGTCGCTTCCGGCAAGTTGGCGAGTAGCGCCGTTCGCCATTTTCGTCGTTTTTAGTGCGTTTTCGGCGTTTTCAGTCTCGGGCTTGGGTTCCGTCTATACTTGACTCGGGGACTAATTCTTGGTTCGTTCGGTTCAGCGTCTCGAAACCGATCGTCGTTCAAGTCGGTGCCGTGCTTGTGGCGTGGGTTAGCCGTCGAGTTAAGTCTTAGCGATTCGGCGTCGTATCATTCGATGGGTTGTCATTCGTAGACTCCCGTCACGAGTTGGTTTGAGGATCTTGTAAGTATTTTCAGCCTTCTGAGTTACTTTATTAAAGATTGTCCTAAACCTAAGAAATATCGGCAAAATGATCATGCTAATATGGGCATGCGTGAGGGCAAAATGGGTGAAATTTTCATGATTAATAATCTTTGTGATTATGCATATTTGAACTTCTGTGTTAATGCGATTCTTTGTGTAAATCAGTTGGTTATTAGACTACGTTTGTACTTTTCATATGACTCCTTTTAAAACATGTTTTCAAACTACAAGAAAATAGAGAATGGCTTTGTGTCAATGGCAAATGAAAAGAAAAGCAATGTTTAGGAGCGGTGATGTATGCCTTAGGTTTTCTTGAGGTTCACGGTTTACTTTGAAGAATGTTAGGCATGTTCTGATTTAAGTTATAACTTGATTTCTTGTGCATCTCTAGAAAATGATGGTTTGGAGGAAAATGGGGTAAAGGGGTTATGAAAATTAGAAAGGGTCTCTTGTTATTTTCTGAAAAACAAAATAACTTGTATGTTTGTCATCTTTGAACACATTAGCTTGATTGTTAACTCTGTGATAGGTGATAAATGTTTTATGGCATAATAGATTAGGTCACATGAGTAATAAAGGATTAGAAATTTTGCATAAAGGAGGTCACTTTGGTAGTGATAAAATATCCACCATGTGAATTTGGCCTTCACAAAATTAATTGCTAATTAGTTGAAATAAATAAAATGGCCAAAATCATGGGTAATAACTCATGAAATTGTGAATTATGGCTTAGAGATATTATTTGCTAAAGAACGAAACTGACTAAAATTATGGGCTCTTAAAATTGAGAGTTTTGGACCCTAAAAATTATTTGCTAGAGGGTACAAGACTAAAAATTGCAAAAGTCATGGGTTATAACTTGTGATTCTTGAATTTTGGACTTTGTGAAATTATTTACAAATGGGTCGAATTGAATAAAATTGGCCAAAAATCAAGCATTATAGCTCATGAAATAGTGAATTTTGCCTCCATGAAATTATTTATCGCTGGTCGAAAAGATTAAAAATGGCTAAAATATTTTGGTTATAACTCATGAAATCTTAAATTTCAGTCTCTGAAGTTATTTGCCATTGGGTCAAAGCAGAAAATGATGAAAAATTATGGGTAATAGGACATTAAATAATGAACTTTTACTCCAAGAAATTATTTGAAAATGGGTTGAAACAACTAAAATGGCCAAAATCGTGCGTTATAACTCATTAAATAAAGAATTTTAAGCAGAGAAAATATTTGCTATGGGCCGAAACAAATAAAAATGATAAAAAATTATGGGTTATACCTCATGAAATCTTGAATTTAGACTTCTAGAAATTATTTGTCAATGGGTCAAAATGAACAAAATTACAAAAATCATGGGTAATAGCTCATGAAATTTTAATTTTACTCCACGAAATTATTTGTCAATGGGTGAAAATGAATAAAATGGCCAAAAATAGTGGATAATAGCTCATGAAATAA
>WHSE01000302.1:0-28999 GCA_012295165.1 Asparagus setaceus
TCGACAAACCGGCGTCGCCAAAAGCGCATCACGCCGCCAAGCAGCGTAGAAGCGAGTCGGCGAGCACATGAAGTGAGTCGGCAGGCGTCGAGCCAATGAAACGGCGTCGGGAGTTGACTAAACTCAAAGCGTTGGCGGGCGGAATCAATCGTACTTAGTCCGTCAATGCAAGCGAGCGTTTGAGCTCACGAAAGTTGATGAACGCGGACTCAAACACAACGACAACATCACGAACAAAACCAAGCGGAAGACCAAAAGAATCGACGGAAGCGGCGAAAAGCGACGCCCGCAAGGCGGCCTCGTAAACCCGGCCAAAATGGCCAGGTGGCTCGGCCACTTTGGCCGAGCCACCTAGGCAACTGGCCAGGTGCTCGACAGAATGGCGAGGAGGCTCACCTGGCCGAGCCACCTCGACAAATGGCCGAGCCACCGAGGTGGCGGCGCCTATTGTATAAATAGGGGTCTTATGGATTAGAGAGGACTGGGGGGGATTTTGAGGATTTGGCTTTGGGATTGGTAATTTTCGAGGATTTTCCGAAGAGTTCTCCACGAGATCCACGGCCGTCGGCGCCGTTCGAGCACCGCAAGCAGGGATTCGGTCGACGTCGAGATCCACAAATCGCGAGGTAAGAAAACTTCGGGTCGAACTACTGATACCCTCTAGGTTAAGCTTGTCTTAATCTCGGGGATAGCGGTGATTTCTCCTTGTAGATCTCGCTCGGCGATCCTCTCTCCGTGAGTGTCGCGATCCAGGCGATCCTCGCCGTTGAGTGTGATCCCCTCGGCGCTTTGTTTCCTTCGTGAAGCGAGCCCCTCGTCTGTAGTTCGAAACCGGGTTTACACGGGATCGAATTGCGGTGGTCAGCGGAAGAACAAAAGTCCCGACACGGGCAAAGAACCGCGAGGATCGGGAAAATAGAGATCCTCGTGTTTGTTCACAAAAGGAAGAAAGTTGTAATTTTCGTTTTCATTTATGCGCTGAAATAAAGGCATTTCTTTTGTTTGAAATTTTGTTGTAGGCCGAAGGCGTACACGCGAGTTCAAGCGAGCAATGAATAACAAACCAACTTTCCCGAACAAGCGGCGACCGGTGGAATAGCGGCTTCAACAAAGCCGTCGATGTAAACCAGCGGATCCCGATCCGTCATCGAGGAGGTCAAGTTGAGTTCGACGAGAAAGTATGAGAATACCTCTCCTCCTCGTCGGATCCGGTTCCCCTTAAGTCCAAGATGGTCTCGCGCAAGGAAGACTGTCGACCTCGAATCACGGGCCGAGAAAATCCACCACCCATTTGTCAAAGGCTGGAGGCAGCGGTGGTTCCGGCCTAACAGCGGCCAAATCTTGAGAACCCCTATCTCTGCGGGGGTCGATTCCGCCAATGGCGTTGTGACTCTCAAAGAGCGTCGAGAGAAACGTCGGCGCTGGCGAAACAATTCCCGAAGCGAAAGAGTCAATGGATGGGGTCCGCTATGGCGGATCTAAGATCTAAGTTGACTCGAAAGTTGAATCGTGTGGGATTCCTACTGGTCGGCTGACGAGCGAATGGGTCAGAATCAAAGCGGAACCGTTCTACCGGGGAGGCGTATCGAGCGCCCGCTAGCGCTCCCAGCGCAACCGCAGGCTTTGGTGCAACAAGCGCTTGAGTTGAAAGGTGGCAAGAAGTCGTCAACAAATCGGCTGGTTTGGAAACCCAAGTCCGTCGAGAAGCCAACTCGGCGAACCGACATCAAGCCTAGCTCTGCCCGGCCAACTCCTGCTCCGTGCTCAAATCGGTTGTGAGCACCTCAACAAAAGTGGCGTTGACACGAAGTCACCTCGGCGTCGTACCCGAACTTCGTGACTAACTCTGCGCCCGACCCGTGACTTACCGTCAAGGATCGCTGGGTCGCTAAAGGAATCACGGGTCACTCGATACGAGTCGCACCCACAAAGACAAGAAGAAACTGCGGTGCTGCCCGGGCTTCAAATCGAAGTCAAGGCCCGTCGAAGATTCACACTTTCGCGAAGCGTGCGTGACAGTGACTTATGAAAGGCCTATTTGTTCGGAAGGAGGCGGCTCTCATCGGCGATGACAGCGTTATACAGTCGTGCCCAACACGATAGGTTGCTCGGTATTCATACCGGCCGAGTTATACTATCGTCTTTGGGGTACAAGTAAATCGAAAGAGGAAGCCCGGAATCAAACATGCCTTGCTTGTGCCGAAACTGATCAAAGCGGTGTTATCCAGTGCAAGCTAGCTTCGCGACTCGGAAAAGCGTCGGTCTTTGATAGGCTTCGACGCGAATGCGAACCAAGTCAAGGAGCGCTTCGCGAAAAGATGCCTCAGGCGATGATTGCCGAGTGTTACCATCAACATGACCAGGCGAGAGGCGTCGTCACGTCGCGTTCGAGGCATCGCCAGCGAATGGCTTCGATTGCGGTCGGGGAATTTAAACGACAATGCTCATAAGATGCAAAGGGATTACCCTCGAGATGATGAAGTGTCGGATCTGGCTCGCGATGGCTTAGATAATACAATTTCGGCATAGGACAACCTGCGGCGTTCATGATCAGGCGGAGCAAGTGTCGGATGCTTGAAGAGGCCTAACCAAGCAAAAGGACAACTTTAAGCTTGAAATGGGCGGCCATGCGGCGAGATGAAAGCAATGCATGACCAACGGATCCGGCGATAATGAAGCGCGGCCAAGTCGTCGCAATAATGTCAACAACGGATAGCGACACACGAGAAGGAGGCGAAGCGTAGATGATCATCTTTGCTTCGGCAAAGCATGCGCGATAACACCGTCGTTCCTCCCCAAGTTTACGACGAGCGTAGGGAAAATGAAAATAAAAGACCTCGAGAAAAATCAATACTTTGATTTCCGCTCAAAGGTAAAGAACGATACCATGTCCTTACCCAGAGGAGGGGAATCAATCCGTATCCGACAAAATTCAACCTCATCAACTTTACACCGTTTGGCGGAAGGGATCCCCTCGGCACTTGATCTACTTCAAGTCTCATCTAGGTGTTATCTCGACTTGAGCCCTTGATGGTTGGTCATTCGTTGGCACCGGCGGGCTGCCTTGATTGGTACCGCCGTCTCAAACTAGGGGCGTTAATAGGCTGGGATGATATGGAGGCCATGTTTCTCACCAATTTCTTGATGATGACAAAGGTATCCATCGGTTCTTTGTTGGACGAAAGCGAAAAGCGGGAAGCTGGATAACGTCGTCAAGAGGTTGAGAAAATAAGGCAATGAATTGCGAGACCGATAACGGAGAAGTTCATTCTCAAACTTGTCATAACAACTGTCATTGGGCGTGTTGGAAGCAATGGGAGCTGCCGTCAGAGACACGGAAAGATTTAAGGATACGTGGAGAGCAAGCGGCGATTCACGAGGAGAGAGCGGACTGGTGGATGCTCACAAGCGGAACTTTGTCCCCGTGGCAAAGGTAAAGCGCCGGCAAAGTCGTAGGCGTTAATCAAGCGTTGAGCTGCAACCACAGGCGGTCGCAACAACGTGCACCATAGTAATCCAGCCTCAATGGCGCCAACAAGCTCAGTCCGAAACCATCGGTTCGAGGTTTCCCAGACTTACTCGTTCAAGGGCGAAAGTTAGAGGCATCTTCAAATACCTTACGGAAAACAACAAAATCGGTTGCCAATTGTAAACCAGAGGAGGCAAACAAGGTTCTGGATCCTAAGTCTTTGTGCTTACGGTACACCATCCTACAAAGTTACGCTACCATCTCAAGGACAAGATTGAGGCCTTGATGATGTTGAAGTCATTACACCAAAACCCTCTAAAGAAGAAGGTGGGAGCAAATGGAGTCTCTATAAGCCGGATCGGTTCCTTGGATTGGTTCCAACGGCGCCCGATTGTGAAGGTAGGAATAAAGATGGTGAATGAAGATCCTCACGAACGCGTGAGAAGGGCTCGTACCGCACACGGCGACAAGCGGAGAAATCCTTTGGGTCCACCACGACTTCTTTGGAAGACGATCGATGGACTCATCCGGCCAAAGGAAGTCAAAGGGAAAAGGCAAGCTATGCCATCTTTGCCGGCAATTCGAGAGAAGGATGATGAAAAAGTATCCACCTTCAATTTCGGAAGAAATGAAGTCTTAGCTACTAGGAGTGGACAAGAATACTCCTACAAGTATCGGACACTCCAAATCCAAGCGCTAAGACAACTGTCCGGTGGGGGTGACCGACTCCTCTCACTCGTCGAGAGAGCGGTGAAGCAAAGGGAAAATGACCTCGAGGTCCGGGAAGCTCAACTCGGCGATCCGATTCAATGCCGGTGTGAGGATAGGCAAGGAACATCGACTCTCCATACCGTTTGACGTCATGGCCCGGTTGGCGAACATCGGCGAATAACTCTCTACGAGTTGCTCCGATTGTCGAAACCGGAAGCTCTACAAGAAGCTCTGCAGGCGACTCGAGGTGTTTCTCACTTTCGGATCAAGCCGATTCGGAAGAATCGCACAACAATGCAACTTGGCAGCCAAGCACTTCCGCATTACTTTTACAAGGAGGATATGCGGGGCGAGATTCAAGCGCGATCGGCCGCTATACTTCACCGGGTATATTGGCTCTAGTGAAGTTAACGGATCCAAGTCGATCCGGGTTCGGCTGTGAGCATTATGCCCTGCGCTCATGTATCACCTTGGAATCCTGCCCGATGGTGGCATCAGAACAATGATCTATGGGTTTAACCGGCGGTCCGGCGCTTGGTAAAATCGGATAAAGTGCCAAATGGGGATTTAAAGTCGAAGTCACTGCTATGTGATTGTGCGAGACTTCCTATAACTTATTGTTGGATCGACCTTGGATCCGCGGTAGCGTTATAGTCCCATCTACTCTTCATCGGTGTCTCAAATATGTGAACCACGAATAATGAGTCAAGGCGGTGGTCGCGGACAAGCAACCGTTTAAGGGGTGGAGAATTATTTCTTGATTCTCTCCTCTACGGTAATGAGTCCGGCTGAATCATCGGCCCAAGACACGGACGCGGTGAAGAAGGCGATACAAAACGGGCTTGATTATAGTGGTGGTTTTGTTTTAAATGACATTGTACCCCATGTAATCAATCTTGGCGATGAAGAATGCGTCGGATGAACATTGTAATTGGCAAATTACGGATGAATCAATAAATGGCGATTTAGAGTATCATTTGTCTTTGAATGATGTAATGGCGAGGTTTATACAAAGATCGAGTTGCACACCTAACTCGGTCATCTTGCTTTACACAAAAGCGGTTCCAACACTCCTTTGGGACAACACTCGTCATCCACGAAGATCAAGTAGTGAAAAAGACTTGGTTTACGGAAAAGGAATCTGAGTTCCAACGCCGAATCATTTCTTAGAAGAAGATGAAGATGACAGCGGGCCTATCCTCAACACATTCGGATATAGTCGGAGACAGGTATCATGAAGAAGTGGGGAGTGCGACTTGACACAAGGAGAAGGTCTATGTTTGGGCGAGGTCCTCGAGTCCCTCCTAAGCGGCATATGTCCCAAAGGAAGCGGATAACTACTATGCATTTAGAAGGGATTGGGATCTGAATCCTCCTCGAAGATGAATACTCATGGCTAATTGATAATAATCCACGATGAGGCGGATATTAGATGCGATTCTTGACTTGGGATTACGACACCGGCCTCGGAGAAGCTTTCAAGGCTTTGATGTCAAATATGGCTACGATCGATCCTGCTACTATTGAGGGTGATGAAGATATGCCAACATGGGAAGACCCATGGATCCATCAACTTCGAGCGGTTTGGGGATAGATTGAACAAAGAGAACCCCCACTAAGGGCGAGGTAGTCGAGTTAATATGGGTGATGAGGAGCATCCTAAGCTCATAAACATCAGCAATACTCTTCCCTCGGAAGAGAAAGAAGAGTTGATAAGCCCTAATCGGGGAGTATATCGATGTATTAGCTTGAGTTATGAGGACATGCGGGACTCGACCTAATGTAGCGACACATGCCTCAACATCAAGGTGGATGTCAAACTGTCAAGCAACGCAAAGGCGGTTTAGTCCACAAATCTTGCGAGCAATGCGTCGGCGAAGTGAAGAAACTCATAGAATCGGGATTCATCGAGGAAATTCAACATCCGGATTGGGTGGCGAATATAGTCCGGTCATGAAGAAGAATGGTTCGATCGGGATGCAGTATGGACTCTGAGATCTGAGCGGCTACTTGACCAAAGGCGACTTCCCTCTTCCAATCACCGATTTCATAGTCGACAATCGTGTGGATTTGAAAGAATGTCGGTCATGGATGGTTTCTCGGGGTATAATCAAATCAAGATGCACCCGATGGCGTAAACACAGTTGAGCATGTCGGTATATTTTGCTACGGTCATGCCATTCGGCTTAAAGAACGCCGCAACATACCAGCGAGCAATGAGGATTTTCCAAGATCATCTCAGGAAAAGCGATTGAATGCTACGTCGGCGACTTAGTCGTAAAAGCGTGACAAAGGAGATCACATCAAAGATCTTAGAGCGGTATTGAGCTCATGCGAACTCATCGACTAAAGATGAATCACGCCAAATCCTTCCTTGGAATGTCGGTGGCAAGTTCCTGGGTTTACGTCGTCCCATGACAAAGGAATCCCGTCGATCGACAAAGTGAAAGCGATTCAAGAATTGCAACCTCAGAAATGCAGAGAACTTCGAGGGGTTACAAGGGCGATTGGCGTACATCCGGCGGTTCATATCGAACCTATCAGGAAGTGCCGGCCGTTCTCCAAGTTGAACAAGAAGAGGCGTGTCGTTTATTTGGGGCGGCATGTCGGCGTTTGAAGAGATAAAATCGTATCTCGCTAAACCTCTGTTCTTGTTGCACCTTGTCCGGAAAGCTGTTTTTGATCTACGTCAAGGCGGATCATTCGTTAAGCGCCTTACTTTCGCGGGGCGGCGGCGATTCTGAGCGAGCGATGTATTACGGCCGAACATTAGTGGTCTTTGAGTCGATACCCAATGGTGGCGGTGCCTTGCATTAGTGTTAGCAATTGAAAATGCGACACTATTTAGTGGACGGCGATTTATGTTATCTCTAACATAAATCGGTCGAATATTTATGACCAATGGCTTCAATGAGTTGGCGTTTGGCGAAATAGGCCTTGCTCTTGTCCCAATATGACTTGCACTTCAAACAACAAAGTCGGTCAAAGGACAAGCGATTTGCGATCTCTTGGTACGCCAACCGACAGCGGGCCTTGATGAAGCTATATGATGATCTCGGATGAAGTTGAAGTCAACACTACATCGCACCAACAAATATGGCGATTGTATTTTGTGAACTTCTCGGGCCACTAATGTGGCAAGTACCCGGATGTTCTAAAATCTCATTTGGAGTCGGAGTTGTCTTGATTTCCCAGGGAATCATGTCATGCCCGTGCTTATTCACTCACGAACCTTGTTCCAATAGCGTAGCCGAATACAGCGTTACTTATCGGACTTAAGCTTAAGGAGGGGGGTCGAATATCTCGAAGCATCTGGCGATTCTGGCGATAGTTAAGCGGTCGTGGTGACTCTGAAGTGAGGAACCGATGCAGTCCCCTATCATCGGTAGCGTTGAAATGGCGGACTCATTGAAGGATTCTTCATCGAATATATCCGCCTCCAAAGCGCTCACTTGAGATGCTGGCGTTAGGCGTGTCGTTAGCACAACCTTAGAGACCGAGCAACTAGTTACGGTCGGGACTCACCAACTCTTACGTACCATTATCACGATGAGGCACAAGAAGATAAGGGGTAGTTACCAAAGTACATGCAACCCAAACCAAGTTGGAGCCGAGATTGGCTTTCCTATCATCGATTCGTCTTACATGGTATTCTACCGGAAGGCGTGAAGGATAGAAGTCAATCCGGCGAAGAGCTCAAGATTCTTTACGACCACGAAACCGGATGCTATATACGTGGAGTGCGATGGTCTTTACTCGATGCCTCTCAAACAAAGGAAGAGGTCCTTAGAAGCACGAAGGTGAATGTAGTGCGCCGGCTGGTCCCAAGCTCTGGCGAATTAGGAGAATGGGCTACTTTTGGCCCGATGATTAATAGCCTTGATCGATGCATTTCGGAAATGCCGCGTGTCGATTCCGCGAATTATATGCATCGGCCTCGAGGCGGTTGCATCCCGGACGTCACGGCCATTGAGACATGGGGAATGGGCGTTGTAGGTCCCATTTTCCTCCGTCGGTTAAAGGAGATCGGCTTTATTCTAGCGATCACCGACTACTTCTCAAGTGGTGAAGCAATCCCACTAAAGGAGGTCAAAGCGAATGCGTCGTCGATTCATCAAACACCATGTCATTTATCGACATGGTGTCCCAAACGGATCGTGCATGACAGCGGTCCCCAATTTATCGGCAATTCCTTCATCGGGTTTTGTGAAAATTCAAGATACAAGATGTCTCGTCGATAGCCTATAATCCGGCGAATGGGTTGGTGAGGCATTCAACAAGGCGATCATCAAGATTTTGTCGAAGCTTGTGAAGAATAACAAAGCGAGCTGGGATGATAAACTTCGGAGAAGCACTCGGGCATATCGCTGTGATGCGTCTGCGGCGGGAGCTACCGTACTCTACGGTCTGGGTGTGAAGCAATTCTCCGTTGGAAATCAGATTCCGTCACTTGGCCCCCTGCTTGAGAGGTGGCGGTAGAAGCAACATCAAAAGCGTCTCGAAGAGCTTGAGATGTTAGATGAGAAGCGCTGGAGGCTCAACAATGCATTGAGTTCTATCAAGCTAGGATGTGAGGGCTTTCAACAAGAAAGTTGACGAGAGAACTAAGGAGGAGATCTGCGTCACGGCGCTGGCGGTAGATAATTCTCAACTCCAAAAGAAAGGTAAATTCGAACCCAAATGGGAAGGACCGTTTATAATAGACCGCGATCTATTCAAGCGGTGCATATCATATATCACCTGAGAATGGCTGACCGGCAGATTAATCTGGGTGTTAAAAGTTGGGATGATTGTCATTGATTTGAATTTGCTACGGCTTCTTTGGCCTACAACAAGATTCAAAAGAAATGCCTTTTATTTTAAGGCTTACAATGAAAATCAAAAGATTACAACTTTTATCCTTGTGAACAAACACGAGGATCTGTTATATCGAGGTCACCAGCTTGCGTGGGTTCTTTACTGTGTCGGGGACTTTTGTGTCGTGGACCACAGCGCAATTCAATCCAGGTAGAGCCGGGTTGGAACTACTGATGTAAAGGGGCTCGTTCCACGAAGAAGCGAAGCTGAGGATCACACTCAGGAAGGAGATGCGCCGCCGGGATCCCACCGCGAAGGAGGATGTGGGGCGGGTGAGATCTACTAGGAGAAATCCAGCTATCCACGAGGTTAAAGGCGAAGCTTAACCTAGAGGATCTGTGGTTCGACCAATTGGTTACCTTTGGCTTGTAGATCGTCGGTCGCACTTGTACTTTGTTGCTTTCGGGCCGTGCGCCGATTACGTAGATCTGCAAGAATTCTTGAAGTCAGAGCTCTTCCAAATCCTCAAAATCCAACCTCCGGAAGCCTCGAAATCCCAGACCCCAAAATCCAAGACCCTCCAAATCCGAGAGTTTCAAAATCCGAGACCCCCCCTATTTATACAATGGAGGGTGTCGCTGCAAACCACCTCGGTGGCTCGGCCATGGTGTAGAGCCACCTCGGCTGCCAGCGAGGCACCTCGGCAAGTTGGCGAGGTGGCTCGGCAAAGTGGCGAGCCACCTTGGCCACTTGGCGGTTTTGGCCGTGGCGGCCGTCTTCGCGGCGTTTTTCGTCGTTCTCGTCGATTCTCCGTCGATTCTTCGTCGATTCTTCGGTCGGGCTTAGTTTTGCTCGGTAATGTCGTGTTTGAGTCGTGCCGATCAACTTTGAGCTTAAGCGGCCGTTTGCATGGCGGACTAAGTGCGGTTGATTCCGTCTGTCAGCGTTTGAGTTTAGTCAGCTTCGGCACGTCGTTTCATTGGCTCGTGCGTCTTTTAGACTCACTTCATATGCTTTCGTCGACTTCGCTCTGGCGCGTTTTCGCGGTGGCGCGTTTCGCGGCGTCGGTTTGTCGAATGGATCGTTGGTTGCCAACCCGTCAGTTTCGTTTGGTCTTGATAAGCAATTTTTATGCCTCTGAGATACCCCTCCAAAGCGTCTGGTCTCGATTCTTGATGATGCAGGATGCTTTGAACATGATTCGACCTTGGTGGTGAGGGTCCCAAAAGATAGCTTCAAGTCTTGATTCTTTGGATCATCGGTTCTTTGTAGGATTCACGATAAGATCCGGTCTTTGCATTTATTGTCGACCCTTGTTATCTTGATTTGAAGGCGATGGGTGAGTTTTGTTTGTAACTTCGTGTCGGTTGGTTGTTGTTTAACTAACCATCGGACTTTTGGACTTCGTATGTCGTGAACTCCTTGTTGGCGACATGTTGGTTATTATCGATTACATGGAATTTCATAACCCTCGATGGCTATTTCTTCCATCATCCGTGTGTTGTTGGTTTAACCACGGCGGAGGACTAATCTTTTCATGGAGATATCCTCCAAGGTTTCTTGTCGAAACAAGAGACCATTTGGCATTCAACCATCGTCCTAGCCTTCAATGGGTGAGTCGCGACCCTTGACCGTTGTTGGGATATGATTATCCACGGTGGGAGAAGTTTCTTGATGGACCGTTGTTCGGTATCAACAATGACTTCCATGCCTCGTCATATTATTCCTCTTGGGTATTATGGTGGGAGAAATTAAGGGTTATCGAGTTATCCTTAAGAATATGGGTTTATTCTCCGAGGAACTCCTCGTTGAAAATTTGGAAGCTTGTTTATACCGTTATTCTGGTTGGAGTAGGATTAGGCGGCGTTGATTTCGTCGGTGCATATGATCGAGTTATCCTAAGAATATTTTTGTGAAATATTCTTGGGAACTTCTCGACAAATTAGGAAATAGTTTATACTCGTAATCCTAGTTGGGTGGGATTAGGCGTAGCGTTGATTTGCGTCGGATGCCATCGCTGCGATCGAGTTATCCTAAGAATATTTCTTGTGAGAATATTCTTAGGGAACTCCGACAAATTAGGAAATAGTTTATACTAGTAATCCTAGTTGGAGTGGGATTGGCGTTGATTTCGATGGGAATTCGTGGTGTTATCTGCCGAATAAACCTTGAGTCTTTCCCGATATAGCGGAAGAGTGAGCCAATTAGCGGACTGATTTGGCTATCTTGACATCCAAACAAGATTCCAATTAGGACTCCTAATTAGGGGCTGATTAGAGTCCTAATTGGAATTGATTGAGCCCGATTAAATTCCTACTTCTTGCCAAATAGGAGTCCTTGTTCAAAGTTGGGTGCATGTGGCGTTGTTATAAATACCCACAAGGCTTCTTTCTTCAGCGACCTAGGCGGCCCTGTGCTCTCTCTCTCTTGTTTTCATCTCGTCTCAGCGCCGTCTCATCTCCTTCAATCAGCGATATGCGCACAAGAGTATTTTCTGACGTCTTTTCTTTCCCCTTTTTTTTATTTACGTGCATGCAGAAGGGGACTCGAACAGCGAGGAGGACATCACGACCACCGTCGGTCTTTGGTAACAATGGTAGCGTGATAGGCTGGCGTTCGCCGGGCGTTAGGCAGCGTCACGGTACTGGCGCTTCGTCGGTGGCTTTCGAGCGATGCACAGGCCTTTGCTTCGATGCGTGAAGCGCTGGTCGCCCCACAGGCTGGCGCTTCGGTGTTGAAGCGCTGGGCAGCACAGGCGCCTGGCGTATTTCGATGCATTGAAATGCGCTGGGCAGCGCACAGGCGCTGGCGGCCCTGTTGTGCGATCGCATTTGGCGGCCTTGGCCGTAGGAAGCTCGTCGGGTTCACCGGCATCGGATTGTGTAGCCTTTTGACACTTTATTTCTGATCTTACACTTGTGTATCGACTCTATTAGTCTTCTTTTGCGGTTCGATGTCGTCGGGAGATCCGCAGCGTTTGAGAGTCGATCAACTTCGCCGCGGCGTGAATGCGCCTCCTTCTTTCGGTGGTGCGCCGGCGTCATCATATTCGATTACATATATCGTTGTATCCCGCCGTTCTCCTTTGTGGCGATTGGGAAGAGCGAATTCTCCTTCGTGAGGATCGGCCTTGGTTATTACTCGTTATGACCCAGCCGTTCTCCTTTGTGGCGATTGGGAAGAATTCTCCTGTGGGGATGGAAGCTACAATTGGTTTTGCTTGGTCATCACGTCTCGATATCTTTAGCGGGGCGATTTCATCCGTACCCTTACTACGTAGAGCGAATATATTGCGCTTTCTGCGACTATATTTATCGTTCTCCGGGTATTGATCTGGATAAAATCGTCATACCGTTATAAAGGTCGTGACTTCGATCTATGAAAGATGAATTCAGCGCCTTTCACTAATATTTTTTGATTTCAGTTGACTATTCCTCGGGAACTTTTAAAACTACAGCGGTTGATGGGCGCCATAGCGAATACTATTCCGTGTGGCGATCCCTCGATTTTTATCGCCTCGATTTGCACCGGTACACCGGCCGATCGACATTGTCGAGGGAGTTCGCATTCTCCGGCGATTGGTGGCGATCGCCACTTGTAAAACACTAGCTCCACGAACCTTTGCGAAGGCAGATTATTTATTGGCGACTTCGGTTAAGGATCGGATACATCTCTTATCGAGTGAGAGGTGGTTGAACAAAACGGCGGAGGCCTTGTATATTCCCGGATACCTCGTCGGCTCTCATTGACCGACCTTAGACACCATCTTTGTGACTTCGTAGTATGCCATGGCGTCGTAGAGAACATGATCATATTCATTGTGGGTTTATTACCCGGCCGGTTCGAGGTTCCCATAGGAATCAGCGTCATCGGTCTTCACCACAGGGTTGTAGAGTGGACACAGCCCGTGATGAGCTCTTTGTTCTGCCTCGACTTTGAAGAATATTGCTAAATTGGGCGAGAGATGCGTCGTCAAGTCATAGATTCTTGGTTGGGTTCACTTTCGTCAAGTAAGCATTGGTGGGGTCGCGACCACTTCGTCCTCGGTAGATGGGATGGAGAACTTGTGGTGCGTATTCGTGATTAGTGCCACCATGTATGGCCTTCAATCAGCGTCAATCATTTCTTCACCTTATTGAGCTTTATAATCCAGTTGAATCGTTTCTCACTAAACGGTGGGGTTGGCTTTACATGAGATGTATGCGTATTTGAGTCTACCCATGGGAAGATGCTATATCGAGTACTTTCCCTCAATCGAGGCTGAGCGGTGAAGGAACACCGCCCGATCGTTATAAGACTTTATGGGATCTCACTTGTCATTACTATATAGCTCATTGTCGAACCTTGCGAAATGTGGTGAGTCGGCGATTAATGATTACTTGTTCGGCATTTGGAGGACAAATGCGGCGAGATATGTGAACTATCACGCTCACTCCCGAAGGTTAATGAGCGATCGAGAAGTCGAGGCTAACTCTTATCTGCTCGGCTTCGCCAAAAAGCTTTCGCCGGGGACCAAATTTGCGACCTTTACGTGGCATGCGGTGAAGCCTATCCGGTGACAACTCTCCTAGCGGGCTACCTTGCAATGCGGCTCAAGAAGTGTGTGGTTCCATATCAATCGATGGCCTTACCGGAGGTCCTTTACCTGCTGATTCGGCTAATACAAGAAGGAACTCTCTCTCCTTCGGTGATGGTGGCTAATATTCACGTGGATTGCGGCATATAGTTGGCGTTTACTTTCGGAGAAAGGCGAGCCGTCCTCGCGTATCCCTTACGTTGAGTAGAGCTCCCATATACCTATTGATGGCACGGTTGGTCCTCCATCGTCCGACATGATGTCGGCACCGTGCTCCACAGTTCGTCTACTCCTTTCTTGCGGTTGGTAGAGAATTTGCGGATGGAAGGCGTGGTTTCTGCGAGATCAAAAGCGGTCTGAGATTCACAAAGGGTGGATCTTTTCGATGTTTTCCTCGATTCTCGGTCAATATGGTGAGTCCTTGGTTGGCGAGGAGGTGCGAAGACACGGCAGACTTCACTTGACATTGGTTGTTTCAAGCGGCTAGTGAATATTAGGCGGTATCTCACTTTCGAGTAAAGGAGAATGCTTCATTGAGCCTTATTTTCCTGTCGTTTTGCCGCCGAATCGGTTCACGACCAACTTTATGTTGGGAACCCGAACCGGCGACTCGGACTCGAGGTGGACTTGTGGATGGCCCGAGCATGGTTGTGGGCGTCATGGGATGTACCGGTGCTAGATTGATCTCGAGCTCGAGACCGTCGGTGGAGTCGACATTCCTTCATTGTAGTTGGCTATTAGTAGCTAGCGGCGATCCACAATGAGGGCTATCTCGGACACGGTGGCGAAGCATCGTTGCGGCCGACACTCGGACATCTCGGATGCGCTCAAGTTGAGCGGCAATCTCATCCACGGTGGTGAGGGAATTCCACGACTCAGTCTTTGCTACTTTAGGAGAGGACCAGCGGGCTGCGCGCTCATGAGAAGGACCTCGGTACTTTCTCCTTTTCCCTTTCGTTTTCTCATCCTTTCCATTAGAGTTCTCATCCAATTGAATTTTCGGAAAATGTTGAAGAGGAAGAATTTCGACCCTCTCAAGGGGTTAAGCGAAAGAGCTAGCCCACAAGAATCACGTGAATCCTCGGTCCTTTGATATAGACTTGACCCGATAATGTTCGGTCGGTGTGGTAATAATTCACAGTGATGAAATCGAAATTCGACTTTTGAAGGCTGACATTTCTCGGATTTGCATGCGGGGGTTCTAGGGATTATGATCGGCTTTGATTTTGCTCACCACAATTTTCTTGAGAGCCCGGTTACGCTCATCGAGCCAGGTTTTACTCAACAAATGTATGGAGCTATGGGCCGATGTAGGACGATCCGGCGGACCAGTACATCTAACATCGATAATTCCTCTTACGGGTGGCGAATCGCGAGAATGGAATGACTCGAGATTTGTACCCCACTAATTGCCTCTTTGCTTCTTTTAGAGTGCGGGGAGACAAATGCACAAAGCCGAGACTAGGCGACTAATCACTGCAGTAGGAGGTAAGTAACTTTACCTATTGTTAGTCTTAATTGCATTATTTCCTAATGCCTTCTTTTTCGACTTCTCAATGGAAGATCTCGTGTGGTTTATCTGGTAGTACTTCCATGGATGACTTGATGCGCACTTGGTCACAAGGCGTAGCGTGGTGAAGATTTACACGAAACTACCATCCCGAAGAAGGTATGAATTTTCTCTTAATTATAGGACCGGCCGTTTGGCCAATACCACTATAATTAAAGAGGTGAGCAGCTCCCCTTGTGTAGTGGCGGGGACTCCTCTTTCATTGCTTTCTCGAATCGGCTCTGACGGCGACCGTTGAGATAGATGAGCACATTGAGGGCTCGGTGCGGTTGTGACATCGGCGATAGATCGCCTACGGTAGACTTCGCTAGCCTCGAAACTACAGGAAGCGGGTAGGGTCTTTTAGCCAAATAAGCTTTAAGCCCATTTTTTATTGAAAATTCTAAAGTCCTCTTTTCTTACGTGCGAGCCTACATCTCGACTCCATGATCGGCGAGGCGTTGATCTTTGGATGAAGATCCATCCCATCTTATTATCTGTTTGGAAATCGCTCATTCTTTTCTTTGGTGAACAACGTGATCGAAAAGGTCCTTCATGGCGGGCTTTCTCTTCATCGATTCGAACCTTTGCTTGATCCCGGATGGCTTTGATACGGGATATGGGTTACCATTTCTCGAGCCATTGTTGATGATCTCACCCATGGAGGGACAACTCGAGGCGCAAAACTGCGGGTGGTGGGGCTTTCATACATAAACGCTTCGGTATACGTTTAGAGGCATGGCGATGCTGCGTGTTTTCTTGGGCTCGAGGTCAGTCTGAGAGAAACGCGCCCGATCGGCTGGCGGTTGTTGAAACATATTCTTCCTAAGCCACATCGGTGATATCGTGGCGAGTCGCGGAGAAGGATATGCTTTCGAGGGAAAGCTCCATCTTTGAGGAAGATAAGATGGCGGTTTGGGCGGCCAAGGCCAACAAGGAAGAAGCCCTCACCGTTGCGTCTAGGGAGCTCGATCGTCGAAATGAAAAGCGTGACTTCGAGTGAACCGATGAGGGCCTTGAGCGAGTTGCGGAAGAACTCCGGGCTTACAATGGTGAAGTGTCAGGCTCGAACAACAAATCCTTTGTCATAGACTTGATGTTTAAACAGTTGTAGCTCCTTTTATATTTAAATGAATAAGATTTATTCCTTTCATTATTTATTATGATTCTTTTACTTCGTCAGAAATAATTAACCATAATACTTATAGGATTTTTGGCAAACCCTCAGCCCTCAACGGGTTTGATTAGCCTTTACCAACCACCGTTTGAGTTGGGCTAGCGTGCGGATTATCTGGATCCGTTCCGCACGTGACGTTGTGCTAAAAGAATGAAACTCTTCTAGACTTGTTGCTATGATATTGAATACATAGGCTTTATACTCTTTTACGGGCAAGAGACCACCCGACAGCAGCGTGTTGCCGCGTAGCTTCTCGTCCTTCTTAGGCCGGGCCGAAATACCCGAGTCGAACTCACGGTGTCTTCTTCAATCGGAAAAAGACTAAGCCGACAGCGTGTGGCGTTGGCTTTATCCTTCTTAGGCCGGATAAAATACCCCGGTCGAACTCGGTGTCTTCTTCAATGGAAAAAGACTAGCCGAGCAGCGTGTGGCGTTGGCTTTAGGGTTATTGGCCAACCCCGCCCTCAGCGGGTTTGATGAGCCTTTACCACTACTGTTTGAGTTGGGCTAGCGTCGCGGATTATCGGATCCGTTCGCACATGGCGTTGTGCTAAAGAATGAGACTCTCTTAGACTTAATGCTACGATGTTGAATCACGTGAGCCGTCTTTTCGCGGGAAGACTAACCCGGCGTGTTGGCGTTGGCTTTATCCCTTCTTAGGCTTGGGATAAAATGCCCCAGTCGAACTACGGTGTCTTCTTCAATCGGAGAAAGACTAAACCGACAGCAGCGTGTGGCGTTGGCTTTATCCTTCTTAGGCTTGGGATAAAATGCCCGGTCGAACTTCTGGTGTCTTCTTCAATGGGAAAGACTAAACGACAGCGTGTGGCGTTGGCTTTATCCTTCTTAGGCCGGGATAAAATACCGAGTCGAACTTGGTGTCTTCTTCAATCGGAGAAAGACTAAACCGGCAACGCGTGTGAGGCGTTGGCTTTATCCCTTCTTAGGCTTCGGGATAAAATGCCCCAAGATGAATCTTGGTAATCCCGGAAAAAGACTAAGCGGCAACGCGTGTGGCGTTGGCTTTATCCCTTTTAGGCAGGATAAAATGCCCGAATCGAACTTCGGTGTCTTCTTCAATCGAGGAAAAACTAAACCCGACGCGTGTGAAGCGTTGGCTTTATCCCTTCTTAGGCTTGGATAAAATGCCCGAATCGAACTTCGGTGTCTTCTTCAATGGGAGAAAGACTAAGCCGAGCGTGTGGCGTTGGCTATCCTTCTTAGGCCGGGATAAATGCGAATCGAACTACGGTGTCTTCTTCAATCGGAAAAAGACTAAGCAAACAGCAGCGTGTGGCGTTGGCTTTATCCCTTCTTAGGCCGGGATAAAATACCCGAATGAACTCGTCTTCTTCAATGGGAAAAAAGACTAAGCGGAACCTTGAGCGTGTGGCGTTAGCTTTATCCTTCTTAAGCTTAGGGATAAAATGCCCGGTCGAACTTCGGTGTCTTCTTCAATCGGAAAAAGACTAACCGAGCTTGCGTTGGCAATGCGTTGGCTTTATCCTTCTTAGGCCGGGATAAAATGCCCAGGTCGAACTCGGTGTCTTCTTCAATGGAAAAAGACTAAACCGACGCGCGTGTGAGCGTTGGCTTTATCCTTCTTAGACTTAGGGATAAAATGCCCGGAAGATCTTGGTGTCTTCTTTGTGGGAGAATGAATGAACGGAAGATTGATTGAGGTGGAAAAGGAAAGAATGTGTTCTATTTAGGGATGAGGCTACTGGGATTCCTTCTTTGTTGGAATCGAAAAGACTTCGGTGACCTTGATCGGACTACACAGTGCGAAAATCGGCGCGCCGCCGATCGGCTACCTAGATGAGATGGAACTAGAGTGGGATCTCCACTCAGAGAACGAAAGAGACTCGGGTGACCTTGGTCGGACAACACGATGCGAAAATCCCGCGCATACCTTGATCGGCTACCTAGGAGAAGATGGAACTAAGAGTGGGATCTCACTCCGAGAACGAAAAAGACTGGTGACCTTGGTCGGACAACTGATGCGAAAATCCGGCGCTTATCAGTCGGCTACTGAGATGAAGATGGAACTAAGTGGGATCTCCACTCAGGAAGCGAAAAGACTTCGGTGACCTTGATGGGACAACACAGTGCGAAAATCGGCATACCACCTTGGAAGAGAGAGAGATGGAACTAAGAGTGGGATCTCCACTCAGAGAGCAGAAAAGACTTCGGGTGACCTTGGTCGGACAACACATGCGAAAATCGGCGCATACCTTGGTCGGCGCTACCTAGGATGAAGATGGAACTAAGAGTGGGATCTCCTCCGAGCGAACTGGTGACCTTGATCGGACAACAGTGCGAAAATCGGCGCATACCTTGATTCGGCGCTACCTAGATGAAGATGGAACTAAGAGTGGGATCTCCACTCAGAGAACGAAAAGACTCGGGTGACCTTGATTCGGACAACACAGTGCGAAAATCGGCGCATACCTTGGTCGGCGCTACCTAGGATGAAGATGGAACTAAGAGTGGGATCTCCACTCAGAGAGCGAAAAGACTTCGGGTGACCTTGATCGGACAACACTGAAAAAATCGTATACCTTGATCGGCTACCTGAGAGATGGAACTAAGTGGGATCTCCACTCGAGCGAACTCGGTGACCTTGATGGGACAACTGATGCGAAAATCCCGCTTATACCTTCGTTCTACCTAGGATGGCGATGGAAAGAACCCTCGTTTATCGAAAGGGTCTTGCTGGAGAGGAGAAATTTTATATTCTATCTCGGTAAAAGGGATTTTGATTGGGCCTCTTGTTCATAGAGGAATCAAGAGGAGATTTTGGTAATGTACCGAAAATTTGTAGGCCACCGTCAAGGAATTTGATCGTGGAAATTATGATGGAGGACAAATCTAGGGTTATCCTCGAAAAGTGGGTGAAATATCCCACGAGGAACTTCCGTCGAAGCGGGTTATCTGAAGAAGATACTAGGGTAGTATTTCTTGGGAACTTCCCATTATCGGCATTAATTGCGTTAGCCATTTTGGGTAATTAGGCGATGCACCATTAGAGTGAACCTGTTCAAGCGGACCCTCCCATTTAGGTTCGAATTTACCTTTCTTTTTGGAAGTGAGGATTATCGGTCGTCGGCGGCGAGGACCAAATCTCCTTCTCTAAAGGTTCTCTGTCGAACTTTCTTGTTGAAAGCCGACATCCTAGCTTGGTAGAACTCAATGCATTGTTGAGCCTCGAGCTTCTCATCTAACATCTCAAGCTCTTGAGGCGTTTACGATGTTGTTCTTGATCGTCATCTGTTGAAGAGGCGTCGAAGTGGCGAATCTGAACTTCCAGCAGGCGCCGCGCAGTAAACCGGTGCGGGGTGCGGCTCGGCGTCGTCGGATTGTCGCGATATGCGAAGTGCTTCTCGAGAGTTTATCATCGGTCTCGCTTGTTACTCTTCACAAGCTTCGGCGAATTTTGATAATCGTCTTGTTGAATGCTTGGCTAATCCATTTCTTCTTTGGATTATAAAATTGTGAGACATCTTGTATCTTGAATTTCATAAAACGATGAAGGAATTGGCGATAAATTAGGGACCATTATCATGCACGATCGTCTCGGGACACCATGTCGATAAATGACATGGTGTTTGATAATTGGCGGCGGTACCGCCTTGACTTCTTTTAGCGGGATTGCTACGCCCGCTTGGATGTCGGTGTCGCTAGAATAAACCGATCGCCTTTGGCCAACCGGAAAAATGGGACCTCTGCGTCCATTCCCCATGTCTCGAATGGCGGGATGTGGCCAGAAGGATGCAACCTTTCGGGAGTGCATATAATTAGCGTGAATTTGACAGCGTGGCATTTCGGCGTGCTCGTAGCGTCATTAATCATTGTTGGCGAAGTAGCCCATTCTCTGATTGATCGTAGAGCTTGGGACCGGGCGGTGTGCACCACATTCACCCGTGTGCTTCAGGACCTCTCCTGCCTCTTTGTTTGAGAGGCATCGGGTAAAAGACCATCGTACCCTCGGCGATATAGCGTCACGGGTTTGAGTGTCATAAAGAATCTTGGAGCTCTTAGCGGATTGACTCTCTCTCCTCCGTCTTCGTGAGAATGCCATGTAAGACATAGTCGATGATAAGGCGTGATCTCGGGGCTCCAACTTGGTTTGGGTTGCATGTACTTCTTTGGTAACTAGCCCTTTATCTTCTTGTGCCTCATTATAATGAATGCGAAGAGTTGGTGAGTCTGGCCGTAACTAGTTGCTTTCGGTCACCGGAAGGTTGTGCTAACGACACGATACTTGCCCGTGATTATCCGCATAAAGCGTTTGGGTAGCGGGATATATTCGATGAAAAACTCTTGAATGAGTCGCTATTTCAACGACTATCGATGATAGGGTTAGATCAGTTCTAACTTAGTCACCACGAACTGCTTAACTATCAATTCGTCGCCCGTGCGGCTTGAGATATTGACCCGGCTCCTTGGCGAAAAGTCCAATAAGTAGCGTTGTATTCATTTCGTTATTGGAGCGAGGGTTGATGAGTGAATATGCGGGGCATGACATGATTCCGGGAAAATCAAGACAACTCCGACTCAGTGGAGATTTTAGAACATCAGAATTTTCGCCACATTGGTGGCAGAAGCTCCATCAAAATACAATCGCCATATTTGTTGGTGCGATGTAGTGTTAACCGTGGACTTCATCGGGAAGATCATCATATAGCTCAAGCTGCGTCGTCGTTGGCGGTGACCAGAGATCACAAATCGCTTGTCCTTTGGTGACGACGTTGTTTGAAGTGCAAGTCATATTGGGACAAGAGCAAGGCCATTCGCCAAGCGCCAACTCATTGGCCGTTTGGGTCATAAATATTGGACCAGTTCGTTAGAGATAACATAAATCGTCTGTGGAGCTAAATAGTGTCGCATTTTACGGTGCGAACACTAATGCAAAACCTTCTGACCATTGGGTATCGAGACTTCGGTAGACCAATGTTCGGCTTCGGGTAATACTTTGCACGTTGGTGACCATTTGCGTCGTCTAGCGAGTAAGAAACAGTGATCCGTTGCCTTGGCGTAGATCGAAAGCGGTTTTCGCTGCGGTGCAACAAGAGCGGGAGGTTTAGCGAGATCACGATTTTATCTCTTCAGCGGCGACATGCGTCGTCCCAAATAAGCGACCGCCCTTCTTGTTCAACGGAGAGCGGCACTTCCGGATAGGTTCGATATGAACCGGTCGGATGCATGTCGTCCTTGTAACCCCCGAGTCTCTCAGATTTCGGAGGTTGCAATTCTTGAATCGCCTTCACTTTGTCGGGATCGGCGTGGATTCCTTTGTGGTGGCAAAGCCGAGAACTTGCCTTTGGACATCCAAGGAAGGATTTGGCGGGGATTCATCTTTAGGCGATGAGTCGCATGAGTTCGATACCGTTCTAAGATCTTTGATGTGATCTCCTTTGTCACGGCTTTTCACGACCAAATCGTCGGCGTAGCATTCGACCGTTTTCGAAGATGATCTGGAAAATCTCGTCATTGCTTCGGCGGTATGTTCTTGAAGCGAATGGCATGGCCGAGTGTAGCAATATATCCCGATGGAAGTTACGAGCGGCGTGTGTTTGGCGTCATCGGGGTGCATCTTGATTTGATTATACCAGAAACCATCCATGAAGGACATTCTTTCAAATCCACCGCGTGTTATGACATTGTGATTGGAAGGAAAGTCATCTTTTGGAAAGCAGCGTTGGATCTCGTAGTGAAACCGAGATCCTAATCGAACCATTCTTCTTCATGGCCAGGGACTATATTAGCCACCCAATCCGGATGTTGAATTTCCTCGATGAATCCGATTCTATGAGTTTCTTCGCCGTCAACGATTGCCTCCAATATTTGTGGGCGAAACCGTCTTTCTGTTGCTTGCCGGGTTTGACATCCGCCTTGATGTTGGCGATGTGTTGCCACATTAGGGTCGAGTCTGGCATGTCCTCGTAACTCGGTGAATACATCGATATACTCACGATTAGGGCAATCAACTCTTCCTTTTCTTCCAAGGGAGAGTATTGCTGATGTTTATGAGTTTAGGATGCTCTTCATCCCCATATATTTGGACTACCTCATCCTTAGTGGGGGTTCTCTTTGTTCGAACATCCCCAGCTGCTCTTGGGTTGATGGATCCATGGGTCTTCCCATGTTGGCATGTCTTCATCACTCTCAGCAGTGGCAGGGATCGTAGTAGCCATATTTGACATTAAAGCCTTGAAAGCTTCTCAGAGTGTGTGAGAATCCCAAGCCAGAAGAGTCGGGCGAATGTCAGTCTCCCTCAGGGTGGATTATTATCAATCGACCACGAGCATTCATCTTAGGGAGGATTAGTATCCCAATCCCTTCTAAATGCATAGTAATTATCGGCTTCCCTTTTGGGACATATGCGCTGGGAGGGACTCGAGGACCTGCGCCCAAAACATAGACCTTCTCCTTGTGCCAAGTTGTACCCCATCTCTTCATGATACCCGGTGTTTGGACTATATCTGAATGTGTGGAGGATAGGTCCATTATGCGTCTTAAGTGGTTTTTGAAGAAGTGATTATTTGGAGCGCATCTCCTTTTAGTAAACCAAGTCTTTTCACTACTTGATCTTAGGTGGGATGGCGAGTCTTTGTCCCAAAGGAGTCTGGCTGCTTTTGTGTAAAGCAAGATGGCCAGAGTTGGTAAGTGAAACTTCTGAATTGTTGTATAAACTGTCATCACATCATTCAAAGATAAAGGGTACTCTAAATCGTCATTTATTGATTCATCGGCAATTTGCCATTACAATGTTCATCGGCGATTCTTCATCGTCAAGATTGATTACAAGGGGTACAATGTCATTTAAAACAAAACCTCCACTATAACCAAGCCGGTTTGGTGTCGGCTTCTTCACGCTGTCGTACCTTGGAGATGATTGATTTGGACTCATTACGAGTAGGGAGAATCGATGAAATAATTCTCCATCCTTAAGCGGTTGTTTGTCGCGACCCCGTCTTGACCTCATTATTAGTGTCTACATATTTGAGACGATGAAGAGTAGGCGGGACTATAACGTTATTGTGGATCCAAGATCGACCCAACAATAAGTTATAGGAAGTCTGCGTCAATCACATAGCGGTGACTTGGACTTTAAGTCCCCATTTGGCACTTTATCAGGATCTTACCAAGCGTAGAGACGGTGGTGTTAAATCCATAAATCATTGTGCGCGGCCTTGATTCTTGGCGAATTCAAGATACATGGCCTTGAGGGCATGATGCTCCTGTGGAACCGGATCGACTTGGATCAGGTTAACTTCACTAAGCCGATATACGGTGAAGTATAGCGGCCTATCGTGTTTGGAATTCCTGTGCGCATATCCTCCTTTGTAAAAGTGATGCAGGGAAGTGTTAGTCAGCGAGTTGCATTCTTTGGGCCGACTCTTGGACTCGGTCTAATGCGGGTGAGAAGACTTACGAATCGGCGAGGGCTTCTTGAAGAGCTTCTCGTCTCTTTTGATAGCATGACAACTCATAGAGAGTGATCCTTGCGGGGATATTGGCTAATTGGGCCATGGCGTCAGCGGTATGGAGTTGAAGTTCGGTTTATCTCTTCGTCAGGGCGTGAATCGAGGCTGCCGAGTTGAACTTCATCGCGGTACTTTCTTTGTAGCTTCTTTGGCGACCACTTCATTGCGCGCTTTCTCGTGCAGTGAGGGGATTTGTTGGTACCCCACTCACGAGGCGTCTTGGCATTAGTTCGGGACTTACGGGTACTTGTATTTGTACTCGTGTCCACTCACGGTGGCGTGGGCTTGGGTTCCCCTTGGACGGTGGAATGTTACCACGTTCATCGTCTCCCTCGAGTTGCGGAGTAGCATGGCATGCCTTTCCCTTACGCCCGGCTTTTCTTCAGCGAAGAAGAGGCTACCATTGCTCATCTTCAAGGTGCGGGTGGACCCACAAGACTTAGCCATTGAGGTTGTATCTGATACAAGTCCTTTACGTTGCTTGTGTGAAGTGCGTCATTCACCGTCTTCAACTGCGACTTTGACCAGTTCGAGGTTCAAACCATGTCAGCGGCACCGACCGAAGCTTATGGACACGCATTAGCTCCGACCTTCTTTTCTTTGGGCGGCTTCATAGTGATGACCCTACGCAATTAAAGCGAATTTTGTCCTTAAAGTGGCGAGCGGTTTAGTGGGGTGATGAAGCGCCTATGGTGCGCCACGGTATCTTGGGTCATTCGTCTTCATTGCCTCCTCTTGATTACGAATCGGAGGGAGCTTGATCTTGTTATTTTCCACAAGATATTTGAAGAGGCAGGAATCGTCGTCCCACAAAGGAATAGGACTTGAAGCCGCGGCTCTGAGGCCTACGTTTACGTGGCCCGGGTTGCCCGTTGATTGTGGTTGTTCGCGGCGCCGTTCTTCTTCTTCTTTAGCTGGGGTTGGAGTTGAAATGTTTGGTTCGCAACCGCTGTCTTAGGCTGCTCTTTCCCTTTGCCGCGTGGGACAAAATTGCGGCAGACTTCCGTCGGCCTCTTTCCCTTTTCCTCTTGAGGAACCTTTGACTTGCTCTCCACGAACCTTCAAGTCCTTCCGTTATCGATGGTCTGTACCCATTGCTTCAAGCACATCTATCGATAAGTTCGCTTGCGGTTTGGAGGATGAACTCCTGTTATTGGATCCGGCGGTTCATTGCCTTGTTAGGAATCGTTTAACAAAGATGTCCCGGTTTCTCCAGATCTTTACGCTTCGTCGAGCAATGTCGATCGATACCTCGGTATCGTCATCAAAAATTGGTAAGAAGCTAGACTCCATATCGTCCGGTATGAATGCTCCCGGCTTGAGGCGGTACCGTTCGAAGCTGACCCACGAAGGGTGCCAGCGAATAGAGAACCATCGAGGGTTCGTTGCGGAAATAACTTCAGAGTGTGACTTGAAATAAATCAAGTCTTTGCGTCGGGGAACCCTTCGATCAAATGGTGTGAAGTTTATTAAGTTAAACCGGCGGTGCGAGGATTGATTCCCATTCCCTCGGGTATGGGCAAGGAATACTGTCTTCTTTACTTCTTGAAATCAATGAATTGATTTTGCTCTCCAAGTCTTTGATCCTCTCGCTTTCACGAGCAACAACATCTATGTTTTGCCACGTTCTTGGGGTTGGAGGGTTATCATCTTCTTGTGCTTCCTCTGATCGAATCGCTATCATCTTCATCGACATTGTATTCGATTCACCTTGATGTTTTGTCGGGGCTTGGATGCGTTGGTGGTGCATTTCTCTCATCGTTGCATGGCCAACTCCATTTCTAACGAAGTTTTAGTTGTTTATTCAGCGCCGTCTAGCATTTTGGCCACTTGATGCATCTTGATCATAAAGCGTTTCTTGGGGGCTCCCTTAGCTAGATCTGATATGATCGGATCGCGATTGGAGCCAATATCGGCGCATCATCCTCGCGGTATTCCCTTGAAGTTTATCATTATGCGGACCGTCCGGATAGTCGGACCATAAGCGAGTTAGCCGTTGCGATCTTGGAATAGCCGAGTGGCGATGGTTCTTCTTTGGTCATATTATTAGTGACCTCGGCAGCTCACCCTCGGGAGATCATCCTTTTGCGGAATCGCCTTGACCTGGAATCACCGGCATCTCGTGGTGAGTCTGGAAGACACCCTTTACGGAGCTTCTTGATGGCAATTGCACTCCGAGCATCGTCTTAATGAGCTTGGAGCACAAGCATGGCTGCGTCAATTTGGGGAATCCGCCGAGATTTTCGTACCCCTTGCGGTAGTACGGCTCATCGGTGTGTGTGCAGGAGCAACTGCCGTATGTCGGCGTGATCTCGGGTATAACGTCCTCATCGTCGGATAAGCGTCTCCTTCGAGGGCGGGTCAATCCATCGAAACTTCGAAAGTGACTTCGCTAGACTTTCGCCCGATGTGGTAGCGTCTCGTGAACTCTCGGACCGATTTTCAATCCGATAGGAGAGGCTGCGAGGAATCTTCTTGTCCTTGTTGGAGCAGTGCGACCTCTGCATGAGCCCGTGATTCTCTCAAGGACGAGGCGATCCTTGATAGTCGGTTTGGTGGTGGTGGCGGAGTTGGCTTCACCAGATTGAATCTGACGCCTTTGACTTTGAGGTGTCGTCAATCTTGGACCTTGGCGTTGGATCGCAATGCTGTATCCTTCGGTTTAGGTGTAGAGCAGGAGTGTGGGCAGCGAGGTTGGGGCACCATTAGACTTGGGCCTCCAAACACTGCGATGCGTTGGTGGCTTCTTTGCCACTTCCTTCTTTAACTCCACGAGCTGCACCAAAGCTGGCGCTTGCATAAAGAGTCTTGTGGCTTCGGGATCGCTCTGAAGTGTGGAAGCGGTTCCGTTTGACCTGGACCCACTTTCGTCGGTTGGCGGCTTGGATAAAGTGTCGATCACTTGGTGAAGCCTGCGTGAGTTGGATCTTAGATCCGGCCGTAGCGGACCCCATCCATGAATTGCATGACCTTGGCAAGCTTGCGCGCATGCTGTCGTCGCCTTTGGCGGCTTCGCTTGGAGAGCGGCATCGTCGGCGTTCATCTCGGGCACCATCCGGACTTCCGGTAGAGGGATTTCGCTTTGCGGCGGGGTTGGACCCGCCGACAGGGGCTCGTCGGAGGAGCCCATCGGGTTCTCCTTCGTGAGACCTTCTTGGAGGCGGCGGAGACTCTTGGATCTAGAGGAGGGTGAGGATAGGTACTCCTCGAACTTCTCTGGTCAACTTCGAACTTCGACCTCTTCTTCCATAGGGATAGGGATCAGCGGTTGCGTACGGCGACCTCCGATCGAGGCGGTGGCTCCCAGCTGTAATCGCCCGGCTTGTTGCGGTAAAAGTTGGGATGATTGTCATTGATTTGAATTTGCTACGACTTCTTTGGCCTACAACAAGATTCAAAGAAATGCCTTTTATTTTAAGGCTTACAATGAAAATCAAAAGATTACAACTTTTATCCTTGTGAACAAACCACGAGGATCTGTTATATCGAGGTCCACCGGCTGCGTGGAGTTCTTTGCAATGCTTGGGGGACTTTTGTGTCGAGTGGACCACAGCGCAATTCAATCCGGTAGGAGCAGGGTTGCGGAACTCTGAGATGTAAAGGGGCCGTTCCGCGAAGGCGAAGCGCTGAGGATCACACTCCGCGAAGGAGAGGATCGCCGGGGATCACCTCACGAAGGAGAGGATGGCCGGGCGGGTGAGATCTACTAGGAGAAATCCGAAGCTATCCACGAGGTTAAGGCGAAGCTTAACCTAGAGGGTATCTGTGGTTCGACCAATGGTTACCTTTAAGCTTGTAGATGCGTCGTCGCACTTGTACTTTCGCTGTTGCTTTCGGGACCGTGGATTACTCGTAGATCTGCAAAGAATTCTTGAAGTCGAGCTCTTCCAAATCCTCAAAATCCAACCTCAGGAAGCCGAGAATCCCGACCCCAAATCCAAGACCCTCCAAATCGAGAGTTTCAAAATCGAGACCCCCACAGGCATCAAAATTACCTATGGAACTCTAATTCACTTCATACCGGAAAAGGATGATGAGCGTTATTATCGAGTCAAGGAGGATTGTCTAATGCCGCGAAAAGGACTCTGCTGGTGTCTGGCTAATAAGACATTATGATTTTTCTCATCAGCGATACTTTTAGCTGCCTAATGCGACATTTTGAACATTATGTATTTTGAATCTGGAGAAGGTCAAAACATAAAAGTTGTATCTCTCCTCATCATCTTTCCAACGCATCTTCAATTATCTCATTGAGGTCGGACGGAAAGTTATCACCAAAATAGTTCAGGGTGTCTCGCTGATTGAGAGACAGCCAAAGCTATCTCGCCAAGAGCATTTGTCTCACAGATTTTGGCCATGATGTATTTTGAATCTGGAGAAGGTCAAAACATAAAAGTTGTATCTCTCCTCATCATCTTTCCAACGCATCTTCAATTATCTCATTCGGTCGGACGGAAAGTTATCACCAAAATAGTTCAGGGTGTCTGCGCGGTGGCGAGACAGCCCAAGCTATCTCGCCCAAAAGCATTTGTCTCACAGATTTTGGCCATGATGTATTTTGAATCTGGAGAGGTCAAAACATAAAAGTTGTATCTCTCCTCATCATCTTTCCAACATCTTCAATTATCTCATTCAGGAATCGGACCGGAAAAGTTATCATCAAAATAGTTCAGGGTGTCTCGCAGTGGCCGAGACAGCCCAAGCTGTCTCGCCAAAGAGCATTTGTCTCACAGATTTTGGCCATGATGTATTTTGAATCTGGAGAAGGTCAAAACATAAAAGTTGTATCTCTCCTCATCATATTTCCAACGCATCTTCAATTATCTCATTAGAGATTGGGCGGAAAGTTATCACCAAAATAGTTCAGGGTGTCTGGAGTGGCAGACAGCCCAATATCTCGCCAAAGAGCATTTGTCTCACAGATTTTGGCCATGATGTATTTTGAATCTGGAGAGGTCAAAACATAAAAGTTGTAGGTCTCCTCATCAGCTTTCCAACGCATCTTCAATTATCTCATTTGGAGGTGGACGGGAAAGTTATCATCAAAATGGTCCAGAGTGTCAAACTGCCTTATTGTGAGCGAGGCAGTCATAGCGCCGCGCCCATACGGCGGTTTGAGGGGGCTAGATTGACTTAACTTAAATAAATCGAGGGATTAAATGACAATTGCAAAGATTTGGGGGCAAATATCAAAATAAGACTAACTAAAGGGACCAATATATAAAAACCC
>WHSE01000303.1:0-28991 GCA_012295165.1 Asparagus setaceus
CTCGGCAACTTGAAGGAACCTGGCCAGTGGTAGAGTAGCTCGACCACTGGCGAAACCACCTCACCAACAGCGGTGACTCGACCAAGTGGCGAGGTATTTCGACACCCGTAAAGCCACCCCTCGACGGTAGGTGGCTGAAGCCAGATGGTAGAACAGTACAGGTTGTATAAATGGGAGGGTGTCATCTTCGAGGGCTTGGGAGGAGATTTGTGAGATTTTGGGCGGATTTTAGGAGATCTTCGAAGAATTCTTGCGAGATCCACGGCGATCGGCCTATACGGTTCCAAGCACCGGCGAGCACAAGTTCGATCGACGTCGATCTACAAGCGGAAGGTGGCGAATTGGTCGAACTCTGAGATACCCTCTAGATTAAGCTTCGTCTTAATCTCGGGGATAGCTGTGATTTCTCCTAGTAGATCTCACCCGCTCGGCGATCCTCTCCTTCGTGAGTCACGATCCCATGACGATCCTCTCCTTCGTGAGTGTGATCCCTCGGTAACCGTTTCCTTTGTGAAGCGAGCCCTTTATCTGTAGTTCGAACCGGGTCTCTACGGATCGAATTGCGGTGGTCCACGGACACAAAAGTCCCGACACGGGCAAAGAACCCGCATAGCGAGGACCTCGATATAGCGAGATCCTCGTGTTTGTTCAAAAGGATAAAAGTTGTAATCTTTTTTATTTTCATTATGCGCCTTAAAATAAAAGGCATTTCTTTGAATTTTGTTGTAGGCCAAAGAAGGCGTAAGCAAGTTCAAATCAATGACAATCAAACCGACTTTTCTGCGAACAAGGCTGGCGACCACGATGGGAGCCACCGGCCTCGATCGGAGGTCGTGGAGTGCGCAGCAGTTCCTATCGGTGGAGGAAGAGGTCGAGTTCGAGTTCGACCAAGAGAAGTTCGAGGAGTACTTGTCCTCACCCTCTTCCAGATCCAGTTCCCCCCGCCGCTCCAAGAAGGTCTCCGCTGCAAGGAGAACCCGATGGGCCTCTGAGGTAGAGCCCCAGGATGGCGAGTCCAACCTTGCCACGGTGGCGAGAAATCCCCTCGGCGTCGAAGTCCAGAACTACAGCGGCGAGATGAGCGTCGATGGCCAGCGCTCTCAGCGAGCCGCCAAAGCGGCGACAAAGCATGGCGCAAACATGCCAAGGCCATGCAATCCATGGATGGGGTCCTTCTGGCGGATCTAAGATCGAACTCCGCAGAGGCTTGACCTCAAGTGATTGACGATCTATCAGCCGTCAACCAGCGAGTGAGTCCGTGTCAAGCGGAACCGCTCCACACCGAGGCGCATCCAGGAAGCGCCCGCGCCTCGCTGCGCGGAGCCGCGAGCTTTGGTACAACAAGCTCGTGAATTGAAAAAGAGGTGGTAAAGAAGCCGCCGACCTACCACCGAGTTTGGAGGCCTAAGTCTAATGGTGCCCCAACCCGGTTGCTTGCAGCTCTGTCACCGGCAAGCCGAAGCCGCATCGTTACAAACTTCGGCGCCAAAGTCTAAGACCGGCGAGCCTCAAGGTCAAAGGTGCACGCACGAGCCGTGGTGAAGCCAATTCCGTCACCACCACCAAACCAACTATCAAGGATCGCTTGGGTCCTCACGAAGGATCACGGGTCACTCCTCATACGGGAGGCGCACCCGTTCGAAGGGCCGGGAGATTCTGCAACATCACCAACCGGATTAAAGATCGAAGTCAGAGTCCTGAAACTTCAAGCTCACATAGCGGACGTCAAGGCGAGTTACTTTCGGTAGTTTTGGCCATTCTCGGAAGGAGGCGGCTCGTCGATGGCGGCGGCGTTATACAGAGATCGTGCCAACACACGGCAAATTACTCCGGTACACATCTGAAGCGGAGCGTACTTGTAGGCGTAAAAATTAAGAGAACCAGATATCAGCGAAATACTATCAATGAAGGTTACAAGGCGATGAATTTCCGCGATAACAAAGGAGAATCGAAGCTAATGTCTCCTAGTAGATCTCACCCTTCTCGTGATCCTCTCCTTCGTGAGTCTGCGATCCGTGAGCGATCCTCTCGCCATGTGATCCCCTCGATCCCGTTTCCTTTGTGAAAGAGCCTTTCATCTAGTTCGAACAGGGTCTCTACGGATGAATTAGCGGTGGTACGGACACAAAAAGTCCCGACAAAGAGCCCGCAGGCGAGGACCTCGATATAGAGAGATCCTCGTGTTTGTTCAAAGGATAAAAGTTGTAATCTTTTTTATTTTCATTATGCGCCTTAAAAGGCATTTCTTTGAATTTTGTTGTAGGCCAAAGAAGGCGTAAGCAAGTTCAAATCAATGACAATCAGCCGACTTTTCTGCGAACAAAGGCTGGCGACCTGATGGAGCCAGGCCTCAGATCAGAGGGTCGTCTTGTGACAGCAGTTCCTATCGGTGGAGGAAGAGGTCGGGGAGTTCGACCAAGAGAAGTTCGGAGTACTTGTCCTCACCCTCTTCGAGATCAGGTTCCCCGCGCTCCAAGAAGGTCTCGGCTGCAAGGAGAGCAGATGGGCCTCGAGGTAGAGCCCGGGATGGCGAGTCCAACCCCTTGCGGTGGCGAAATCCCCTCGGCGTCGAAGTCCAGAACTACAGCGGCGAGATGAGCGTCGATGGCGGCGCTCTCAGCGAGCCGCCAAAGGCGACAAAGCATGGCGCAAACATGCCAAGGCCATGCAATCCATGGATGGGGTCCTTCTGGCGGATCTAAGATCGAACTCCGCGAAGCCGGCCTCAAGTGATTGACAGTCTATCAAGCCGTCAACCAGCGAGTGAGTCGTGTCAAGCGGAACCGCTCCACACCGAGGCGCATCCAGGAGCGTGCGCCTCGCTTGCGAGCCGAGAGCTTTGGTACAACAAGCTCGTGAATTGAAAAAGAGGTGGTAAAGAAGCCGCCGACCTACCACCGGTTTGGAGGCCTAAGTCTAATGGTGCCCCAACCCGGTTGCCGCGCTCTCTGGCGCTTAGCCCGGGCCGCATCGTTACAAACTTCGGCGCCAAAGTCTAAGACCGGCGAGCCTCAAGGTCAAAGGTGCACGCACGAGCCGTGGTGAAGCCAATTCCGTCACCACCACCAAACCAACTATCAAGGATCGCGGGTCCTCACGAAGGGATCACGGGTCACTCCTCATACGGGGAGGCTGCCGTTCGAAAGGACGGAGATTCTGCAACATCACCAACCGGATTAAAGATCGAAGTCAGAGTCCCTGAAACTTCAAGCTCACATAGCGGGCGTCAAAGCGAGTTACTTTCGGTAGTTTTGGCCATTCTCGGAAGGAGGCGGCTCGTCGATGGCGGCGGCGTTATACAGAGATCGTGCCAACACCACGGCAAATTACTCCGGTACACATCTGAAGCGAGTACGTACTTGTAGGTACGTAAAAATTGCGAAGGCGGCCAATATCAGCGAAATACTATCAATGAAGGTTACAAGGCGATGAATTTCCGATAACAAAGGAGAATCGAAGCTAATGTCTCCAGTACAAGGATTACAAGTTGACAATCCTTGTGAAAAGAAATCACAAGTATTGATCTCTTCAAAGCAAAGCGGGACTTATCCGCGTTTCAATCAACAGCGGAGCACATGGCGGCGTTGAAATAAGCGGAACACATGGTGCGGCTGCGTTCGAACCCCAAATCGCGAGCACATGGCCAGCGTTGAAGCTAAAACGTGGAGTCTGGGGCCAGCGTTTCAATTCAAAATCACGGAGCACATGGCGCGTTTCAATCAAAGCAGCGGAGCACATGGCCCGCGTTTCAATCAAAGCAGCGGAGCACATGGCTGCGGCCCGCGTTCGAACCCCAAATCGCGGAGCACATGGCTGCGGCCCGCGTTCGAACCCCAAATCGCGGAGCACATGGCTGCGGCCAGCGTTGAAGCTCAAAGCGGCACACATGGCCGCGTTGAAGCTCAAAGCAGCGGCACACGGCCCGCGTTGAAGCTCAAAGCAGCGGCACACATGGCCAGCGTTGAAGCTCAAAGCGCGAGGCGAGGCTTGCTCGAGCGAACTTCTGGCGTTTTGACTTCGTTCAAACCACGATCTGCGGTTCCAAAGCTGTTTTGCGATCGAGGGCCATTAACCCTCATTTAGGAGCGATTATAGAGTCGATTACACCTTAAAACCCTATAAATAGCCAAAGGCTCGGCAGATAAGGGGGCTTTTTCTCTCGATTGGCGGCTTTTTGGAGGAAGTTGTGTTGGCTTAGGGAGGCTTCTTTGGATTGGCCTCTCTGGCACTTTCAGCTTACAAACGCGAGGAGTTACCTCATATCTTGAGTTATCAAACTCGTTAGAGTTATAAACTTGCTGCGAGTTCTTAGACTTGCTCTGAGTTCTTTTCCAACCTCGTCCCACGAGTCAAGGCGGTCGGATCGTCAGCGGGATACAAGATTCAAGCTCCCAGCTACAGTGAAGAACCAGTTAAATAAAGGGAAGGTTCTCCGTTGATCCTTCTCTCTTTTGTAAATCGGGCGACCGTCGAGGAAGTTGTAATTTCTTTTTATCTAAGTCGGTTAGAGATTGCATTAGAGATTGTATTCATTATTCTTCAAATAGAATAGATCAATTTTCTAATTTTCCTCATGAACAAAGATGGCGACTCATTTGGGGACTAGCTTCCGAGATGAAGAAGTGGTGGCGCAATCCGATGTCAAGCTCATTGGGACGGCTGTTGAAACTCTCACCGTAGAGTTTGATCAAGCCAAGTTCGAGGCTCTCCTCGGATCCCTTAGCCCCAAGGCTATCGCCAAGATCCACAAAGCCTTTAAGGAGACCAAAGTCTCTTCGGTTGCGTGGCTAACCTGATTAGTAAAGATAGTGATGTCGCTGCAAAGCCTCAAGTCGGGCAAAAGAGTCTTTGCTCCGTAGAAGAACCACGGCCGAGATGGCTGTCGACCAACCAGCGAACCGGCGTTTGCGAGCAAAGCGATCACGAGCTTGGCGTTTCTTTTCTGAGCGCAAGCCTGGCGTTTATGTGCTGAACCACGAGCCTCGCGAAACCGGTGAGCATAAATGGGCGTTTCCGCGGTCAAAAGCGGGTCCCAACCCGCGTTCAATTGCTCAAGCGAACCTGCGTTGCGGTAGGGGTTGCCGCGATCCTCGGCGTCCCCACTATAAAGCGCGGGTCACAACCCGGCGTTCAATTACTCAGCGAACCGGCGTTCAGGTGAGGTTGCCGCAGCGATCCCGGCGTCCCCACTATAAAGCGGGTCACAACCCGGCGTTTAATTTTCAAGCGAACCGGCGTTGGTGAGGTTGCCGCAGCGATCCTCGCGTCCCCACTATAAGCGCGGGTCACAACCCGGCGTTCAATTACTCAGCGAACCGGCGTTGGTGAGGTTGCCGCAGCGATCCTCGGCGTCCCCACTATAAGCGCGGGTCACAACCCGGCGTTCAATTACTCAGCGAACCGGCGTTGGTGAGGTTGCCGCAGCGATCCTCGGCGTCCCCACTATAAAGCGGGTCACAACCCGGCGTTCAATTACTCAGCGAACCGGCGTTGGTGAGGTTGCCGCAGCGATCCTCGGCGTCCCCACTATAAGCGCGGGTCACAACCCGGCGTTCAATTACTCAGCGAACCGGCGTTGGTGAGGTTGCCGCGATCCTCGCGTCCCCACTATAAGCGCGGGTCACAACCCGGCGTTCAATTACTCAGCGAACCGGCGTTCAGGTGAGGTTGCCGCGATCCTCGCGTCCCCACTATAAAGCGGGTCACAACCCGGCGTTTAATTTTCAAGCGAACCGGCGTTGGTGAGGTTGCCGCGATCCTCGCGTCCCCACTATAAACGCGGGTCACAACCCGGCGTTCAATTACTCAGCGAACCGGCGTTGGTGAGGTTGCCGCAGCGATCCTCGGCGTCCCCACTATAAACGCGGGTCACAACCCGGCGTTCAATTACTCAGCGAACCGGCGTTGGTGAGGTTGCCGCAGCGATCCTCGGCGTCCCCACTATAAGCGCGGGTCACAACCCGGCGTTCAATTACTCAGCGAACCGGCGTTGGTGAGGTTGCCGCAGCGATCCTCGCGTCCCCACTATAAAGCGGGTCACAACCCGGCGTTTAATTTTCAAGCGAACCGGCGTTGGTGAGGTTGCCGCAGCGATCCTCGGCGTCCCCACTATAAAGCGGGTCACAACCCGGCGTTTAATTTTCAAGCGAACCGGCGTTGGTGAGGTTGCCGCGATCCTCGCGTCCCCACTATAAAGCGGGTCACAACCCGGCGTTTAATTTTCAAGCGAACCGGCGTTGGTGAGGTTGCCGCAGCGATCCTCGGCGTCCCCACTATAAGCGCGGGTCACAACCCGGCGTTCAATTACTCAGCGAACCGGCGTTGGTGAGGTTGCCGCAGCGATCCTCGCGTCCCCACTATAAACGCGGGTCACAACCCGGCGTTTAATTTTCAAGCGAACCGGCGTTGGTGAGGTTGCCGCAGCGATCCTCGGCGTCCCCACTATAAAGCGGGTCACAACCCGGCGTTCAATTACTCAGCGAACCGGCGTTGGTGAGGTTGCCGCAGCGATCCTCGGCGTCCCCACTATAAAGCGGGTCACAACCCGGCGTTTAATTTTCAAGCGAACCGGCGTTGGTGAGGTTGCCGCGATCCTCGCGTCCCCACTATAAAGCGGGTCACAACCCGGCGTTTAATTTTCAAGCGAACCGGCGTTGGTGAGGTTGCCGCAGCGATCCTCGGCGTCCCCACTATAAGCGCGGGTCACAACCCGGCGTTCAATTACTCAGCGAACCGGCGTTGGTGAGGTTGCCGCAGCGATCCTCGCGTCCCCACTATAAAGCGGGTCACAACCCGGCGTTTAATTTTCAAGCGAACCGGCGTTGGTGAGGTTGCCGCGATCCTCGCGTCCCCACTATAAGCGCGGGTCACAACCCGGCGTTCAATTACTCAGCGAACCGGCGTTGGTGAGGTTGCCGCAGCGATCCTCGCGTCCCCACTATAAGCGCGGGTCACAACCCGGCGTTCAATTACTCAGCGAACCGGCGTTGGTGAGGTTGCCGCAGCGATCCTCGGCGTCCCCACTATAAAGCGGGTCACAACCCGGCGTTCAATTACTCAGCGAACCGGCGTTGGTGAGGTTGCCGCAGCGATCCTCGGCGTCCCCACTATAAAGCGGGTCACAACCCATGGGCGATTAATCGATACAAGCGGATCTGAAGTCCCAGCGCGAGCTGAAATAGGTGGTAACTCCTCTAAACCGCCGGCCGAAGAATGGATCAGCGTCAGCGAATCGCTCCACCCTCGGCGGATCCAAAAGCGGCGTGCCCTACGCCGCGCGTGCCGTCGCGTTAGTTCGGGCTACTCAACGGCCTAAAGGAGCGAGGTGACCAAGAAGTCACCGAAGCAAGTCGAACTTCGGCCTCCCGGACCGGGGAGCACCTCGTCGCGGCGGCGCTTCACAAAGACTCCGGCCAACACCACACCCTTTTCGATAAGGGTTCGGTGTTTCGGCCTAGGTCGGTTCAGTTGGATCAAGGTGAAAGGTCAACTCCGCAAGCTTGTTGAAGAGATCGGAACAACTTCGCAATCTTTGGGGTAGCTCTCGCCCGCCGACGAAGCCGCGGAGAATCCACCAGCGGTTTCGCGGATCGAGGTCAAAAGCGGTGAGTCAGCGCGCAAAGCGTCGTTAAAGGCGTAACTTTCAAAGACTTCGTGGCCGACCCAACCTCGGATGGAGGCGTCGTCATCGATGATGGCGTTATACACGAGATTATTAAGCGCCGCGGTAGGTTGCTCGGCTTATCTTGATGAGTTGTACTATCGTCTTTGAGGGTAGGAAGAAGTCACGTGAAACGAGCTCTCGAAACCGCATCCTCTTGCATTTGTACTAAATTGATCAAGGCGGTGCTCTCGGTGTAAATCTTGCCATAAAATTAGGAAAGGGTGTCGATCTTCCAAAGTGAGCACCAACGAACAAATCAAGACCTCGATCAAAGGCGTTCCGAAGAAGACATGCACTCTGTCAAAGCAAAGATGGTACGCGAGGTCACCATCAATATGACCAACAAGGCAGCGCCGTCCGCATTCGAGCCCTCCCAGCGTGTGACTTCGATTGCGGGCGGTACTATCGAGCGGCCTAACTATCACGACACAGCGAGGATCCCTTCAAGGCCGATCCGCGAAAAGTACCGCCGGAAGATGAAGTATCGGATGGCGGCTCGGCAATGGCATCCGATAACACCGTCTCTAGTGAAGGTCATACTCGTGAAGCACTCATGATTAGTGCGGTGAGGTGGCCAAGCTACTTGAAGAAGCCTTGGCAAAGCAGAAGACAACTTCAAACTTCGAGATGGACATGGCCATCACGTGAGATGAGAAATGCATGACCGGCGGTCAGGCGATGATTAATCGCCCGGGGGTGAGAGCGGTCGTCGCAACAACGTCAATTTGTGGATAGCGACACGGATGAAACAAGACCTTAACACCGATGGCGCCCGATGATGACACCATGGTCCCACCTCAAAATCACAGACGAAATGCAAGTGAAAATGACAAGATCAAGGATCACGGAGAGCAAGGTCAACTTCGCTCATCTCGGCTCAAGAAGTGAAGAAGGCGGGGATTCCGTGCCTTACCGAGAGTGGGAGTCAATCCCTATCCGTGAAGTTTAATTTAATAAACTTCCGCCGTTGGATGGGAGAGGGTCCCCACTCAACATCTTATCTACTTCAAGAGCCATTTGGGGTCATCTCGTGCTGAGCCCTTGATGGTTCGGTCATTCATCGGCACCACTGCGGTGACCTTCGATTGGTACCGCCGTCTCAAAGCGGGCGGCATCAGCATTTGGGAAGACATGGAATCTATGTTCTGGCGAACTTCTTCGATGGCGACACAAAGGTTTCACTCGGTGCGTTATGGGGCGAAGCGAAGGGTGGAGAAACCGTGGATAATTTTGTCAAGCGGTTCCGCAACAAAGCGATGAGCTGTCGTGACCCAATCACGGAGAATTCATCCTCAAGACCTGCCGGCATAACCTCTCATTTGGGCGTGATCGAGGCGATGGAGCCTGCACCGTCTAAAACACAGAAAGACTTGAAAGTCAGGGGAAGAGGCGGCGTTTCCTCAAAGGGAGAAAGCGAGGTCAAGGAGGCGCCAAATCCGCGGAACAAAATTTTGTCCCGGAACAAGGGAAAGCCAATGAAGAATGTTGATGCGCATCAAACTTTCAGTTGCAGCCACAACAACAACGGCGGCGGCCGGACCCCATCGCAGCGGCAGGTCCAGAGGCGTCCGCGCCGGGTTTCCCAAGGCGTATTCTTCGAGGGGCGAAGAGGTGCACAGGATCTTCAAGTACTTGCTAGACAACAACAAGATCCAGCTGCCGCCCGATCGTCAACGGGGAGGAAGCTCAAAGGACAGCAGACCCCAAATCTGCGCCTATCATAGGGCGATACACCACCGACCAAGTCATGCTACGGTGAAGGACAAGATCAAGCTTTGATTGAAGTGGGGTGATCACTCCAAAACCAAATAAGGGAAAGCAAGTGGTATAAGCGGCGTCCATAAGCTTTGGGGCGGTGCCTACAACTTTGGTTCGGCCGAAACCGTGGTCAAAGTGGGAATGAAGGCGGTGAATGGCGATCCCCTAGCGGCGAGAGAAGGGTTAGTGCGCTGACCCCAAATGGCGAACTCCTATGGGTCCACCGGACTTACTTAAAAGGCGATCGATGGGCGGCGTCTTAGTCTAAAGAAGTCCAAGGAAAGGGCAAATCTTGCAATGCTACCTCGGCGGTTTTACTCGGCGGCGGCGAGCAAATTCCTCGTGTTCTTTGTCGGAGGAGGAGGAGGAAGCCTTTGTCACCGAGGAGTGGGCGTGCGTGCTACAAATACCCGATGACTCCAACCTTAATGCTAAAAGCGTTAGCGGGCTTGGGGTAGTAACAATTCCCGCGGTTCCGCCACCCCTAAGGAGGGCGCCACGAGCGAAGGAAACAACACGCAAATCACGAGGTGCAACCCGGCGATCCGGTTTAATGCTTGGTGGAAGGGATAGGCAGAACACAAGCTCTCCCTACGCCCGATGTGATGGCACAATTGGCCAACATCCGGCAAGAATAACTTTATCACGAGCTATTGAGGTTGTCCAAAGAAACCGCGGCGTTAGCGTTGGCGGACTCGAGAGGTCTTCCTAACCCACATTAAATCAAGTCGAGGAGCCGGTCATCGGAGGAATGCAATGTGGCCTCAAGCATATTCCACGCATCCGTTCTCTAAGGAGGATATCGCGAGCGAGCGTCGAAGCATGACGGGCAGCTCTACTTCACGAGGGTACATTGGTTCAGCCCGAAGTCAGCGGATCCAAGTTGATCCGGGTTCGCTGTGAGCATCATGCCTTTGCGCTGATGTATAGCACAGGGATTCTGTCGGCGAGGCTCGCTTCGGCGGCACCGTGATATCTGGATTTAACACCGGTGGGTCGGCCACTTGGTAAAATCGCATTAAGTGTCGGATGGGGGACTTAAAGTCGAAGTCACCTTTCGTCATGCATTTGGGATGATAAACTGAAGGCACTCTACAGAATCGTGCTCCATGCAGCAATTTTGTAGCTACTACTCTGACGTATGGGTGTGAGCGATCCACGCCCTTGGAAGTTGATTCCATCCCTCGCATTGCTCTACGCCAGAGAGATGACGGCGGAGGAACTACATCAAAAGCCTCGAAGAACTTCGAGATGCTAGATGGCAGCTTGGAAGCTCAACGGCACATTGAGTTTTACCAAGCAAGGATGTCGAGGCCTTCAACAAGAAAGTCAGACAAAGGAGCTTCAAGGAGGGAGACTTGGTCCTCATTTGCTTTCGGCGGCCAGATAATTCTCGACTCCAAGAGGAAGGGTAAGTTTGAACCCAGTGGGAAGGGCGTTTGTGATTGAAATGGTCTATTCAATGGCATATCGCCTTATCACCCGAAGGCGATAGGCAATTAATCTTGATCAATGGGAAGTTCTGAGAAGAAGTACTATCCTTAGTACCTTGGGATAACCCTTTTGGAGGAAGTTCTTGAGGAAATACTTTCGCGGAGAAAACCCTAATCCTTTCCTCGAATTCCCCACGATCAAACTCATTGGCGGTGGGTCCACAAGTACCACTGGTCCCTCCACGGCAAAATTCCCCCTTGACTTCTTTCAATAAGCAAGGGGTCCACGAAATTTTTGAGCCTCTATCAAAATCTCCTCTTGATTCCTTTCAATGAACAAGGGTCCACTCAAATTAGGAGACCACTTCGATGAGCAGAAGCCTCCATCGTTCCATTTGATCCGCCCTCCATGGCGGTAGTACTAAAATTGGAACACTCTCGATAAGCAGACCTTGAATCAGGTGGCGAATCCTATAAAAGTGAAAACTACACGTATCTCTTGATTCTCGAGTGGAGATCCCACTCTTAGTTTCACCTTAAGAGATTCTCGAAGTGGAGATCCCACTTTTAGTTTTCCTTTCTTGGAGGCAGGATATAAAATCCTTCCTCTCCATCTTAGGAGATAGAATATAAAATTCTTCCTCTCCAGACTAAGAAGAGGATATAAAATCCTTCTTTTCTTATGTTCACTTGGGGTTCGTCTCTACCGGACAAAGGAGACACGGAAATAGAATATAAAATTCTTTCTTTCCGGCCTTGGAAGCGAGGATATAAAATCCTTCCTCTCAGACATCGGAAGCGAGAATATAAAATTCTTCCTTCCCACAATCAATTCCATTCACGATTCGATCGGTTCGGTCATTCTCGGACAAAAGACACCAAGATTCATCTTGGGGCATTTTATCGAAGCCTAAGAAGGGATAAAGCCAGCGCCTACGCATAGCGTTGCGGTTTAGTCTTTTAGATTGAAGAAGACACGAGTTTGATTACAGGGTATTTTATCGAAGCCTAAGAAGGGATAAAGCCAGCGCCTACGCAGCGTTGCGGGTGGTCTCTTGCCGTAAAGAGTCACGAAGCCTACATTATTCAACATCGTAGCATTAAGTCTAAGAGAGTCTCATTCTTTTAGCACAGCGTTATGTGCGAGATAAATCGGATAATCCATGCTAGCCGGTTCAAGCGGTGATCGGTAAAGGCCAATCAAATCCGTTGAGGGGTTATTAACCCCAAAGTAAATTAAGCCTAACATGGCCGGTTAGTCTCTTACCGTGGCGACAAAGTCTATGTATTCAAAATCATAGCACCAAGTCTAAAAGAGTTTCATTCTTTTAGCACAGCGTCACATCGCGAGCGAGATTCGATAATCGCATGCTAGCGATTCAAGCGGTGTCGGTAAAGGCAAATCAAATCCGTTGAAGGTGAGGGTGTGCCAAGAATCCTATGAATCTTTGTGATAATGAAAGTGACAAATCGTAAGTCACAACAACCATAGAACTACCGTCGGCCTTGCAGAGACATGAGTTGGTCCCTCGGCAAGCCCTTTGGGTGTAGTAACCATCGCTATACCTAGCTTTAGAGGAACATCTTACCCATAGAAAAGAATTCATCAAGGCCAGTCAAATTGAGGATGAACTAGCTAACAAGACTAGTCCCTCAATTAAGCGGAATGAAGACTCAAGTGTTCGGTGGGCTATCATAGAGAGCGACCTCATTGCACCAAGAAATGGGATATGTCAACCTAGATGCATGGAGTCAATGGGGATGTACACAAGGGTCAATCATTACTCCTATGTGGTGGATTCATCGAGATCTCCCACAGGAAAGTATAGGGTCCTGAGGCCGACCATGCATGCAAACTTTCAGTGGTGTAGGGAGCCCTATCAGAGGCACCTCCTCAAAGGAGACCTTAAATGCGGTCCCATAAGAAAAACTCCCACTGAGGCACTAATAGTATACAATTCCAACCACGACCAATGGATCAACTTGCGTCGGGATAATGAATACAACTCATGAAGGGTTCCCTCTCGGTAGGATCGATGAAATCCCCATGATGGTGAACCCACGAATACTCGATAAGGAACATGAGTATAAAGCTGTTGGCTAATTTATTGGAAAGTTCTGGAGGATAACCTAATTCTATTCCAACAAGGGTAGGATTCTCCCACCTTGATACTCAACGAGGTATCACGAGTCTAAACTATTTCCTATTTTGTCAGTTCACGGAGAATAGTTTTATATTCTTAAGGATAACTTCGACAATCCCAATTGCTTCCAGGGTTCGACCTTACGGCATTTGGACAATTCGTTGTGATGAAAAATGCGCCAATTGGAGGTTGAATTAGAGAAAATTTTTGATCTTGGGACAGCGTCACATCTCGAGAAAATCCCTCCCGGTGAGTGGAGTCACCTTGAGCATCGCGATAAGAGTTCACCAATCAAAGGATGAATCCTCAATATCCTCCCAGGGGTTTAGTCTTATGCCAAGCCATGCGGTGGAGATTTCAGCGATTCAAAGCTAAGTCTCCGCGAATTGGATGAGCGATTCGGCGACAACTCCACGATCCGCGAGCTAAAAATAAGAAAATTCATTCATCGGCCATCGAGTCAAGATTTAAACATTGTGATCGGACAATAAATGCAGCGCCCGACACTTTTAGTTATCCTACAAAGCCTGGATGATGCGAAAGAATCGGAGAGATCAAGATTTGAAGCCGTTTTGAGTCCTATTACACCGTGAAGGTGCGGGCCTATCCGCGTCCAAAGTATTTGGCTTTTTCTATAAAAAGCGAGGCGAAACACTTTGGAGGGTATCTGTAAGCGTTGAAACTTGCCTATAAGTCCCGAGCGTAGCTTCGTGATAGCGAGAATAATCGACAAGTCATCAGATGAAGGAATAGCAAACCGTTGGCGACACAACAAGTGAGCGGCATAAGCGCTCTCCTCAAAGGCATCTACGCGAGTTTTGGCGGTCCAGCTAGCCGGTTGGCGGTGAGAAGTCAAGGGGCAGCGGCCCCGTATAGTCGAGGCGGCCCGTAACCACGAAAGAGCTCTCTCCTTTACGGTACGTCGGTGATTCCGGAACCTTGGTGAGCTGATGCGCCATGAGTCGCAGTGAAGGATAAACCAACTTTGAAGCCTCAAATCGCTTCGGAAAACCAGCGAGAGCCACGCAACCTTCGGTCAAAAACACTGAAGCGTCGCCCGGCAGAACACCGAGGCGTCTCGCCCGGCGAGACACCAGGCGTCTCGCTTCGGCGAGACACCAAAGGTGTCGCCCGAAGCACCTATAGAGTGTCTCGTGAACGCCAAAGATGTCGCGCCGCGGAACACCGAGGTGTCTCGGCTGGCGGGAACACCAAGGCGAATGGGCTTTACCCGATTCGCCCGCATCCGTGCTGTACCTATAAAAGTGGCGGCTAGGGTTTCATTTTGAGGTCGTGAGATAAAAGCAGAGGAGATAGCGCGAACTCTTGTGTGTGCCTAGAGTTAGAGAATTTCCAAGGGAGAGGAGATCAAGATCTAGACTTGCGGGGAGATTTGCGACTTCGAGATCCAAAGTTTTGAGATCGGATCTACAACGACAAACCATCCTTTGGATCAAGCTTGGCCTTGATCCGAAGAAATAACGAGTTAAGCTTGGCGATCTCGTTCACTCACGTTGATTAGTTCCTTGGCGAATTAATCTCCGTGATACGTTTAGATCTCGGATCGATCGATCTAAAATTCCCGTAAAAAGGAGGGATTTTTAGATCTAGATCGAATCGAGATCTCATTCGATCAACACTTGGGAAAGGAATGGCGGTGGTCCACGGAATACATCCGGCATAGGCAAAGAATCCCATAGCGGGACCCAGTAAAATAGAGATCCTGCGTGTTTGTTTAGGGTTAAAGTTGTAATTCTTTGATTTTCATTGTAAGCCTTATAAAAGGCAATCTTTTTACGAATTTAGTTGTAGCGGTGAAGTTTGTAGCAGTTCAAGCAATGACAATCATCCCAACTTTTCGAGAACAAGAGGTCGAATACCTTGGAGTCACTTCTAACATGATCGGAGTAGGCTGGGCCGTCAATCTCTAGCTCTAATGAGCGAGAGGCAAATCGGTCCCAGACTTGGAAGAGGCTTTGAATGACTCCGACGGAGTTCTGAGGCATACTCGGACTCGAGCAGGGGTCATACCCCGTCAATTATCACAAGTTGGCTAAAGGAATTGAGTCGATGATGAGCATTGACCATCGCGAATCTCAATCCTCTAGTTCTTTCATAGAGCATGTGGCTGTCTACGGCGGAGACGCTGAAGATTTCAAGAAGAGGCTCGAAGAGTATTAGGCTATGATGCAAGAGGCCTGCGATCACAACAAGAGTCCATCGATCAACTTGAGATATGATAAACCAACTTGTTGCGGATAGAGCTCAACTTGGATAGCCGACTCAACACTTCAGCCAAAATCATCACGGAGGAGGAGTGAATCCTCAAAGCGAGAAGAAAAATGAATGAAGCTCGATCAAGAAGCTCATCACGTAGAATCCTCCTCACGAAGAAGGGGAGGCGAAAGCGAGCAAAGTCCTCAATGCGGCAAAATCACGAGGCGGAAGCCGCCTCAATGCTATGGCTAATAGGTCGCGAGCTCAAGATCGAGGGGTTGTCGGGCCGTATCTGTAGAATGGGATACGATTCCTTATCCTCAAAATTCAAAATCCGGCGCTACAAACTTTCAGCGGCGCGGGATCACCGAACCAACACATCTACCATTTTAAGTCCGGTGGGAATGAGATGTCAAGCGATGCCATGATAGCTTCGTTTGTTCATTGGCACCCTCAAGGGGTTGCCTTTGAATGGTTCATGAAGCGCCTACGGGATGTATCGAGAAATGGGCGGTTTAGAGACTCTTCTGTCACGATTCTTTGAAGATGACACGGAGATCCTTGTCACTTCTCTCCTTGCCATTAAGCAAAGGAGAGCCTATCAAAGTCTTCGTCAAGCGATTAGAAGCATGGCTCTTCGATGCTCGGCAGGTATGACCTGATGCTCACGATTGACACTGTCGGCACAATTTACAAACCAATCTCTAGCTCGAATGGGGGTTGCAAAATGTAGTTCACGGAAACAACTAGTCTCGAGGCGACGGTGAAGCAATTATTGCTAGGATTGGTGAAGAAGAGGAGGTGACTCAGAAGACACGGCTATTGATGACCCGACTCTAAATCGCGAGGCGAAGACTTCGGTTAGTATCAACCTAGAATAATTCTGGTGGGGGTTGATTATCTATTATTTTCGAGTAGAATAATAAATTCTAAATATTGTCAAGTTAACAAAACACTTTTGACAATGTAAGCACTTCAGCGTCGTGACACCACCAAAATCAACTTATCAATCCTCTCCAATAGGATGATAAGTCCACAAAGTGCTCCAATCATAGCGTATCCTTGTCATGTTAACCTAACACCTCGACAATCAACTTATCAATCCTCTCCAATAGGATGATAAGCCCACAAAGTTGCTCACATGCATAGCATAATCCCACAAAGTTAAGATTAGCTCGTCTCGTTATTAGCAAGTGACCTCTCGACAATCAACTTATCGACTCTCTTCAATAGGCGATAAGTCCTCAAAGTTGCTCCGTCCATAATGTATCCTTGTCATGTTAACCTAACACCTCGACAATCAACTTATCGACTCTCTTCAATAGGCGATAAGTCCTCAAGGTTGTTATTAATAACACCACAATCCGCCTCACGGGGTGGGAATTTTATCGAATCCTAAGTAGGGGTAAGTCAGCGCTAACACCGTTGCGGTTTAGTCTTCTACCGATCAAAGAAGACACGGAATTTAAATCACGGGAATTTTATCTCGAAACCTAGCGAGATAAGCACATCTAATACATGCGGTAGGGTAGTCTATTCGTGAAAAGGACCCTCATTATTCAACATCGTAGCATTAAGCCTAAAGAGTTTTATTCTTTTAGCACAGCGTCACATCTGAGCAGTTTAGATAATCGCATGCTAGCCGATTCAAGCGGTGTCGGTAAAGGCTCATCAAGTCCGTTGATGGTGGGGGTTGGTCAATAACCCTAAAGTCAGCGCCTAACACCGTTGCGGTTTAGTCTTCTACCGATCAAAGACACGGAATTTAAATCACGGGAATTTTATCTCGAAACCTAGCGAGATAAGCGCATCTAATACATGCGGTAGGGTAGTCTATTCAGGTGAGAAGAGCCGAAGCCTCATTATTCAACATCGTGGCATTAAGCCTAAAGAGTTTTATTCTTTTAGCACAGCGTCACATCTTGAGCAGTTTAGATAATGCATGCTAGCCGATTCAAGCGGTGTCGGTAAAGGCTCATCAAGTCCGTTGATGGTGGGGGTTGGTCAATAACCCTAAAGTCAGCGCCTAACAGCGTTGCTTGGTTAGTTTCTTACGTAAAAGGCGACAAAGTCTACATATTCAACATCGTAGCACAGCGTCCGCGTGCGGCGAACTCCTCAAATTTGCTTAAATGCAATCAACTTATCAATCCTCCTCCAGCGGGATGATAGGTCCTCAAAGTTACTCGATCATAGCGTATCTTCATCAAGTCAACACTATACCTCGATGATATAATCAACTTATCAATCCTCCCGGATAAGTTCCTCAAAATTGTTCAAATCACAACTAAACCCGTCAATCAACTCATCATTCCTTTCCAATAGAATGATAGATCCACAAAGTTGTTCAAATTACAACACAATCCTATCAAAATCGTACACATCCTCGTGAGTTTGATAACCAATATCAATCCTCCTCAATAGGATGATAAGTCCACAAAGTGCTCCAATGCATAGCGTATCCTTGTCATGTTAACCTCACACCTCGGACGGTCAACTTATCAACCCTCCTCAATAGGATGATAAGCCCCAAAGCCTTGTTTAAACCACAAGCCCAAAATCTTGTTCACAACACAAGCCCAAAGCCTTGTTCACATTACAAGCCTAAAGCCTTGTTCACAACACAAGCCCAAAGCCTTGTTCACATTCTGAGCCCAAAACACGGTTCAAACCACAAGCCGAAGCCTTGTTCAAACCACAAGCCCAAAACCTTGTTCACACCACAAGCCCAAAGCCTTGTTCACACCACAAGCCACGTAAGCCTTGTCCACATCCACGGGCCTTAAACCTTGTTCAAATCACGGGTTTCATATTTTGTCCCCCGACAAAACCTAAACTTATCGACTCTCATCAATAGGCGATAGGTCCTCAAAATCTTGTTCAAACCACAAGTACCCAATTTTATCAAGTTAGCTCCACAACTCGATAGAATCAACTTGCGACTCTCTTCAATAGGCGATAGGTCCTCAAAATCTTGTTCAAACCACAAATACCCAACTTTATCAAGTTAACTCCACACCTCTGATAAAATCAACTTATCGACTCTCTTCAATAGGCGATAAGTCCTCAAAATCATCATCAAGTTAAAAATTCCACCTCGATGATAAAACCAATTTATCAACTCTTTACAATAGAGTGATAAGTCCCCAAAAACTTGTTCAAACAACAAGTATGAAAGGCATGCCAAGTTAACACTATACTTTTGGCACCTTAAAGAAAAGTCTAAAGACTTAGTTGGAAATGTGGGGTTCATCCCGCATTTTACTCATAAGCGAAGGAACACCCTGCGTTTCAACACAAAGCAGCGGTGGCCAGCGTCTTAAACCGAAGCGATGGCCCGACTCAGGTGTTTCAACCTCAAAGCGAGGATCAGTCCGCGCCAGCAAAGTTCAAGGCGCTACGGTCCTCCTGCATAAAAAGCAAAAATCTTTGGAGTTCACCCATGCAAGGCGAATGATTAGCATGGACAAAAGCGAACACAACTTCTTTGAAGGCGAGCGAGAGCAATACCTTCGAGTCAAGCGAAAGAAGATATCAAAGTATTAGAAAGCTTCGTCCCGATCAACGCGACCTTTGAAAACTTTGGAGGGTTCCGTAATTTGTAAAAAGCGAAGAGCGGCCAATATCCGCGAAATACTATCAATGAAGGTTACAAGGCGATGACTTTCCGATAACAAAGGAGAATCGAAGCTAATGTCTCGAGTACAAGGATTACAAGTTGACAATCCTTGTGAAAAGAAATCACAAGTATTGATCTCTTCAAAGCAAAGCGGGACTTATCCGCGTTTCAATCAAAATCTGAGCACATGGCGCGTTGAAGCCCCAAGCGGAACACATGGTCTGCGACTGCGTTCGAACCCCAAATCGCGGAGCACATGGCCAGCGTTGAAGCTAAGCAGCGGAGCACATGGCCAGCGTTTCAATTCAAAATCACGGAGCACATGGCGTTTCAATCAAAATCACGAGCACATGGCCAGCGTTGAAGCTAAGCAGCGGAGCACATGGTTTCGCGGCCAGCGTTGAACCCCAAATCGCGGAGCACATGGCCAGCGTTGAAGCTAAGCAGCGGAGCACATGGCTGCGGCCAGCGTTGAAGCTCAAAGCAGCGGCACACCGTCCGCGTTGAAGCTCAAAAGCGGCACACATGGCCAGCGTTGAAGCTCAAAGCAGCGGCACACATGGCCAGCGTTGAAGCTCAAAGCAGCGGGAGCGAGGCTTGCTCGAGCGCGAACTTCACAGCGTTTTGGCTTCGTTCAAACCACGATCTTAGGTTCAAAGCTGTTTTACGCGATCGAGGGCCATTAACCCTCATTTAGGAGGCGATTATAGAAGTCGATTACACCCCTTAAAACCCTATAAATAGCCAAAGGCTTCGGCGAGATAAGGGGGCTTTTCTCTCGATTGGCGGCTTTTGGAGGAAGTTGTGTTGGCTTAGGGAGGCTTCTTTGGATTGGCCTCTCTTAAAACCGGCTTGGCATACAAACTTCGTCGCGAGTTACAAAACTCATATCTTGAGTTATCAAACTCGTTAGAGTTATAAACTTGCTTTGCGAGTTCTTAGACTTGCTGCCTGAGTTCTTTTCCAACCTCGTCCCACGAGTCAAGGCGGTCGGATCGTCAGCGGGATACAAGATTCAAGCTCCCACGCTACGTGAAGAACCAGTTAAATAAAGGGAAGGTTCTCCGTTGATCCTTCTCTCTTTTGTAAATCGGGCGCCGTCGAAGTTGTAATTTCTTTTATCTAAGTCGGTTAGAGAGAGATGCATTAGAGATTGTATTCATTATTCTTCAAATAGAATAGATCAATTTTCTAATTTTCCCATGAAGCAGTACTAGTGCAAAGTGCGAGAAAATCTCGATTCCCCTAAATTTGCGGTCATGCTTGTGCTCCAAGCTCATCAAGGCGGTGCTTTGAATGCAATTGCGTCGAAACTCGGAAAAGGGTATCGGTCTTCGAGGCTTAGCACCCAAACAAGACCTAGTCAAAGCGACTCCGTAGAAGGATGACATCGAGAGGATGGTGCGAGAGGTCACTAATAACATGACCGGCAAAGAATCGTCGTCACGGGCCATCGATGCATCATAGCGGTTAACTTCGTTTGCGGTCAGGGACTATCCGGCCGGTCAGATAGACAAGCTTCGAAAGGGATACCCAGGAGGATGATAACGTCGAATATTGGCTCATAATTGCCTCGGATCTACTTGTATCTAGCGAAGGAGCCCCAAGAAGCGCTCATGATCGTCTGAGATCAAGTGGCTAAAATGCTAGGCAAGCGTTGAATAAACAAGCGGGAAAACTTCAAGTTAGAAATGGAGTTGGCCATGCGACGATGAGGAAATGCATGACCAACAGATCAAGCTTTGACAAAGCGGCCCGGGGGTGAATCAAGTCGGTATCAGCGTCGATCAAGATGGCCGGATTCGGACCCGGAGGAAATACAAGAGGATGATAACCCTCACGAGCGGCCTTGGCCCGGGCATAATGTAGATATTCTTTGCTCATGGCGACAAGATCAAAGACACGGGAGTGGGAATCAATCCCATACCGGCAAAGTTTAATTTAATAAACTTCACACCGTTTGTGGGAAGGAAGGGTTCCACGGCGCGACACTTGATTTATTTCAAGTGCATCAGGGGTAATATCAGGAAATGAGCCCACGATGGTTCGGTCATTCGTTGGTACCCTTGGATGCCTTCGATTAGTACCGCCGTCTCAAAGGGGAGCATTACGCATTTGGGGCGACATGGAATCTAGTTTCCTTACCAATTTCTTCGGCGGCGATACGGTATCGATTGGGACATTACTCCGACGAAGCGAAGGGCGGAGCTGTGGATATCTTAGTCAAGCGGTTCGAGAACAAAGGCGATGAGCTATGGGATCAATAAGCGAGGAGTTCATCCTCAAACACGCCATAACAACTTGTCGATAGGCGTGCTAGAAACAATGGGGGCACCGCAAATCTAACATGGAAGGACTTGAAGGTTCGTGGAGAAACAAGGTGAAAGATTCCTCAAGAGGAAAAAAGCGGAAGAGCCGGTGAACGGAAACTCCAGCGTAACTTTGTCAGCGGCAAAGGAAAAGACGAGCCAAAGCGGTTCGCGAACAAGCGTTCAACTCAACGGCCAGCGGCAGCCTGGCAGCAACAGGCGCCGCAGGCACAATCAGCGTGGCAACTGGGGCGAAGCGAAGGCCTGAGCAAGAGATTCCCAAGTCCTATTCCTTTAGGGGCGGCGAGATTCCGGTCTCTTCAAATATCTTGTCGAAAATAACAAGATCAAGCTCCCTCAGATTCGGAATCAAGAGGAAGCGTGATGAGACGAAACGACAAAATCTGCGCGCGTATCCGCAGGGCAATTCATCACCCACTAAATCTGTTTTAGCCTTAAGGACAAAATCCGGGCTTTAATTGATGTAGGGGTCATCACTATGAAGCGTCCAAAGAAAGAGGTGAACAAATCGGTGTCCATAAGCTTTGGGTCAGTGCCATTGACATGGTTTGAACCTAAACCGGTGGTCAAAGTCGCAATGAAGCGGTGAAGCGGCGACCCACAAACAAGCGCCGAGAAAGGACTTGTATCATATACACCCAAATGGCGAGAATCGTGGATCCACCGGACACTGCGAGGATGAGCAATGGGTAGCCTCTTCTTCATCGAAGAAAAATCAAAGCGGAAGGGAAAGGCATGCCATGCTACTTCCGCAATGCGGAGAGATGATGAGCAGGTGGTAACATTCGGTTGTCAGAAGGAGAACACGGCCACGCCACGGGAGGCGGACAGTACAAATACAAGTACGGAAGTCTCCGACCTAATGCCAAGACAGCTTGTCGGTGGGGGTACCAACAATTCCCCTCACTCCGGCGCAGCAGCAAGTGGCTACCAAAGCCACAACAAAGCGGCCGCAAGAAGTTCAGCTCGGCGGTCTCGGTTCAATCACCCGATTAGAAGAGACAAGCGGAGCTCAACTCCCATATCGCTTGGCGTCATGGCCCAATTGGCTAATATTCGCGAGGATCACTCTTCTGAAGCTGTGCGGTTGTCAAAGAGACAAAGAAGCTCTTCAAGAAGGCTCTAGGCCGATTCGGAAGTCTTCCTCTACCCGAGATTAAGCCAAATCGGAAAATCGACCCATGATTGCAACTGGCGGCTAAGCACTTCCCACCATCACTTTTACAAAGGAGGATATGCAGACAAAATTCCAAGCATGATAGGCTTACTTCCAGGGTATATTGGCTCTAGTGAAGTTAGCGGATCAAGTCGATCAGGGTTCATTTGTGACATCATGCCCTGCGCCTCATGTATCACCTTGGAATTCACGCGATGCGGCATCAGAGAACAATGATTTATGGATTTAACACCAGTCTCTCGGCGCTTGGTAGATCGGATAAAGTGCCAAATGGGGACTTAAAGTCGAAGTCTGCTATGTGATTGTTGAGAGACTTCCTATAACTTATTGTTGGGTGGACCTTGGATCCACATAATGTTATAGTCCATCCCTCTTCAGTGTCTCAAATATGTGAACGAATAATGAGTCAAGGCGGTGGTGCGGACAAACAACGTTTAAGGGGATGGAGAATTATTTCGATTCTCTCCTCTACGGTAATGAGTCGAGAATCATCGGCCCAGACACGCGACGGCGGTGGAGAAGGCGTCTGCGGCCGGGCTTGGTTATAGTGGTGGTTTTGTTTTAAATGACATTGTACCTTGTAATCAATCTTGGCGATGAAGAATGCGTCGGATGAACAGTAATTGGCAAATTGCCGATGAATCAATAAATGGCGATTTAGAGTACCCTTTGTCTTTGAATGATGTGATGGCAGGTTTATACGATAATCGAGTTGCACCTACCAACTTCGGTCATTTTGCTTTACAGCGGTTCGAGACTCCTTTGGGACAACACTTTCGTCATCCCGAAGATCAAGTAGTGAAAAAGACTTGGTTTCGGAGGAAAGGAGATCCAGCACCAAATCATTTCTTAGAGGAAGGCGAAGATGACAATGGGCCTATCCTCCACACATTCGGATATAGTCGGAAACTGGGGTATCATGAAAGTGGGCGTGACGACACAAGGAGAAGGTCTATATTTTGGGCGAGTCCTCGAGTCCTCGAGGCGACATATGTCCCAAGAGAGGGATAACTACTATGCATTTAGAGGGATTGGGATCACGAATCCTCTCCTGAAGATGAATGCTCGTGATTGATAATAATCCACGGTGAAGCGGACATTAAAATGCGATTCTTCGGCTTGGGATTACGACACCGGCCTGGAGAAGCTTTCAAGGCTTTAATGTCAAATATGGCTCAGTTGATCCACTTTATTGTTGGTGATGAAGACATGCAACATGGGAAGACCCATGGATCCATCAACTCGAAAGCGGTTTGGGGATAGGTTGAACAAAGAGAACCCCCACTGGGATGAAGTAGTCAGTTAATATGGGTGAGGAAGAGCATCCTAAGCTCATAAACATCAGCAATACTCTTCCCTTGGAAGAAAGGAAGAGTTGATTGCCCTGTCGGGGAGTATATCGATGTATTAGCTGGAGTTACGAGGACATGCGAGGACTTCGACCTAATGTGTGCGAAACATCGCCTCAACATCAAGATGGATGTCAAACTGTCAAGCAACAGCAAAGGCGGTTTAGATCCACAAATCACTGAGGCAATCGTTGGCGAAGTGAAAAACTCATAGAATCGAGTTCATCGAAGAAATTCAACATCCGGTTGGGTGGCGAATATAGTCGGTCATGAAGAAGAATGGTTCGATTAGGATGCAGTATCGACTCTGAGAGACACGAATCTGCTTGCCGAAAGATGACTTTCCTCTTTCAATCACGATGTCATAGTCGACAACGTGTGGATTTGAAAGAATGTCATTCATGGATGGCTTTTAGGGTATAATCAGATCAAGATGCACCCGATGGCGCTAAACACATCGTTGAGCACCCATCGGTATATATTGTTACCGGGTCATGCCGTTCGGCCTAAAATCTTGGTGCCACATATCGTGGCGATGGCGAAAATTTTCGGGACCATCTTGGGCGATTGAATGCTACGTCGGCGATTTGGTCGTGAAAAGCGGTGACAAAGAGATCACATCAAAGATCTTAGAGCGGTATTGAGCTCATGCGGACTCATCGACTAAAGATGAACCACAAATCCTTCCTTGGGATGTCGGTGGCAAGTTCCCGGCCGTCGTCACCGACAAAGGAATCCGCGTCGATCGACAAAGTGAAAGCGATTCAAGAGTTGCAACCTCAGAAATGCGAGAAACTTCGAGGGTTACAAGGGCGATTAGCATCCGGCGGTTCATATCGAACCTATCGAGGAAGTGCCAACCGTTCTCAAAGTTGAACAAGAAGAGTGTCGTTTATTTGGGGCGGCCGCTGCGAAACGTGAAGAGATCAAATCGTATCTCGCTAAACCTCTGTTCTTGTTGCACCGCGATGCGGAAAACCGTTTACGATCGTCAAGGCGGATCATTCGTTAAAGCTTTACTGCAGCGGGGCGGCGGCGGCGGTCCGCGAGCGGCGGTGTATTACAGGCGAACATTAGTGGTCTTGTCTCGATATCAATGGTGAAGCGGTGCCTTGTTAGTGTTCGCGATTGAATCTGGCACTATTTAGTCGGACGAGCGATTTATGTTATCTCTAATGTAAATCCGGTCGAATATTTATATTGACCGGCTCAATGAGTTGGCGTTTGGCGAAATGGGCCTTGCTCTTGTCCCAATATGACTTGTATTTCAAACAGTAGTCAAAGGACAAGCGATTTCGCGATCTCTTGGTACCCGACGGACAGCGGATCGGTTGAGCTATATGATGATCTTCGGATGAAGTCCACGAAGTCAACACTACATCGCACCAACAAATATGGCGATTGTATTTTGGCCAGACCTCGAGCTACTAATGTGGCAAGTGCCCCGGATGTTCTAAGATTTCGCGGTTGGGAGTTGTCTTAGTTTCCGGGGAATCATGTCATGCCCGTGCTTATTCACTCGCGAACCTTGTTCCAATAGCGTAGCGAATACAGCTACTTATCGGACTTAGCGCCAAAGAGGCGGGAGTGGTATCTCGGCGTATGGCGATTCACAATTGATAGTTAAGCGTCGTGGTGACTCTGAAGTTAGGAATCGATCGGTCCCCTATCATCGATAGCGTTGAAATGGCGGACTCATTGAAGAATTCTTCATTGAATATATTCCAGAAGCGGCTCATGCGGATGCTGGCGTTAGGCGTGTCGTTAGCACAACCCTCAGAGACCGAGCAATTAGTTCGGTCGGGACTCACCGACTCTTCGTACCAATATGATGGGGTACAAGAAGACAAAGGATAGTTACCAAAGAGGTAAATGCAATCCAAACCAAGTTGGAGCCGAGATTGGTGCTTTCCTATCATCGATTCGTCTTACATGGTATTACGCGGGAAGGCGTGAAGGAAGAAGTCAATCGGCGAAAACTCAAAGATTCTACGACCACGAAACCGGATGCTATATGCGGGGAATGCGATGGTCTTTTGCTCCGATGCCTCTCAAAGAGGCGAGAAGAGGTCCCGGGGAAGCACGAGGTGAATGTGGTCTTGACCTGGTCCCAAGCTCTGATGAATCGGGAGAATGGGCTACTTTTGGCCCACGATGATTAATGGCGCGGTCGATGCGCTCGGAAATGCCAGCGTGTCAAATTCCGCGAATTATATGCATCGACCTCTGGCGGTTGCATCCTTCCGGCCACATCGGCCATTGAGACATGGGGAATGGGCGTTGTAGGTCCCATTTTCCTCCGTCGGTCAAAGCGTCGGTTTATTCTAGCGATCACCGACTACTTCTCCAAGTGGTGAAGCAATCCGCTAAAAGAAGTAAAGGCGAAATCTTGTCATCAAATTTATCAAACACCATGTCATTTACCGACGGTGTCCCAAGGCGGATCGTGCATGACAATGGTCCCCAATTCATCGGAATTCCTTCATCGGGTTTTGCGAGAAATTCAAGATACAAGGCGTCTCGTCAACGACCTATAATCGGTTGCAAATGGATTGGTGAAGTTCAACAAGACAATCATTAAAATTAAGCCGAAGCTTGTGAAGAATAACAAGCGAGGCGGGATGATAAACTTCGGAGAAGCACTCACGGGCATATCGCTTACGTATCGCCGCATGCTTGGAGAGACCCGTATTCTACGGTCTATGGGTGTGAAGATTCTCCCATTGGAAATCGATTCCGTCCTCGCGCCGCCCTCGCAGCGGAGATGGCGATTGAAGAACAACATCTCGAAGCGTCGAAGAACTTCGAGATGTTAGATGAAACGGGAAGCTCAACAATGCATTGAGTTCTACCAAGCTAGGATGTGAGAGCTTTCAACAAGAATGCGATAGCGGAGTTTCAAAGAAGGAGATTTGGTCCTTTGCTTTCGACGATCGATAATCATCACTTCCAAAAAGAAAGGTAAATTGAGACCTAAATGGGAGGGTCCGTTTGTAATAGAAGCGGTCTACTCTAATGGTGCATCGCCTAATTACCCAAAATGGTGATAGGCAATTAATCTAGATAAATGGGAAGTTCTGAAGAAATACTACCCTTAGTATCTTGGGATAACCCGTTCAAGGAAGTTCCTCGTGGGATGTGTTACCCACTTTCCTTGAGGATAACCCTAGATTTATCCTCCATCATATTTTCCCCACCGATCAAATCCCTTGGCGGTGGGCCTACAAATTTACATGGTACATTGCCACAATCTCCTCTTGATTCCTTCTATGAACAAGAGGCCCAATCAAAATCCCTTTCTGTGGAGATAGAATATAAAATTCTTCCTCTCCAAGCATCGAGATCCTTTCGTGATAAGCGGAGGGGTTCTTATCCATCTCTCCTAGGTAGCCGGTGAAGGTATCTTGTGGGATTTTCAGACGGTTGTCCGGTGAAGGTCACGAGTCTCGGTTCTCAGTGGAGATCCACTCTTAGTTCCATCTTCATCTTAGGTAGCCGGTGAAGGTATCTTGTAGGGATTTTCGAGACCAGGGTTGTCCGTGAAGGTCACACGAGTCTCTTCGGTTCGGTGGAATCCCACTCTTAGTTCCATCTTCATCTTAGGTAGCGCCCGTGAAGGTATCTTGGGGATTTTCGAACCGGTTGTCGGTGAAGGTCACACGAGTCTCTTCGGTTCTCGAGTGGAGATCCCTCTTAGTTCCATCTTCATCTTAGGTAGCGCCCGGTGAAGGTATCGCGGGATTTTCGGACCGGGTTGTTGAAGGTCACACGAGTCTCTTCGGTTCTCGGTGGAGATCCACTCTTAGTTCCATCTTCATCTTAGGTAGCCGTGAGAAGGTATCTTGTAGGGATTTTCGGACCGGTTGTCCGGTGAAGGTCACACGAGTCTCTTCGGTTCTCAGTGGAGATCCCACTCTTAGTTCCATCTTCATCTTAGGTAGCCCGGTGAAGGTATCTTAGGGATTTTCGGACCAGGTTGTCCGGTGAAGGTCACACGAGTCTCTTCGGTTCTCGGTGGAGATCCCTCTTAGTTCCATCTTCATCTTGGGTAGCGCGGTGAAGGTATCTTGTGGGATTTTCGAACCGGGTTGTCCGTGAAGGTCACGAGTCCCTGGTTCTCGGTGGAATCCCTCTTAGTTCCATCTTCATCTTAGGTAGCGCCCGTGAAGGTATCTTGTAGGGATTTTAGACGGAGTTGTCGGTGAAGGTCACACGAGTCTCTTCGGTTCTCGGTGGAGATCCCTTTTAGTTCCATCTTTCATCCTAGGTAGCGCGTGAAGGTATCTTGTAGGGATTTTCGGACGGGTTGTCCGGTGAAGGTCGTGCGAGTCTTCGGTTCTCGAGTGGAATCCACTTTTAGTTCCACCTTTCTCCTTGGTAGCGCCGGTGAAGGTATCTTATTGGGATTTTCGGACCAAGTTGTCGCTGAAAGGTCACAGTCTTTTCGGTTCTCGAGGTGGAATCCACTTTTAGTTCCACCTTTCATCTTAGGTAAGCGCCCATGAAGGTATCTTGTAGGGATTTTCAGACCAAGTTGTCCGGTGAAGGTCACAGGAGTCTTTAGGTTCGGGTGAAGATCCACTCTTAGTTCCATCTTCATCTTAGGTAGCGCCGTGAAGGTATCTTGAGGGATTTTTGGAACCCGGGTTGTCGGTGAAGGTCACGAGTTCTCGGTGGAGATCCACTTTTAGTTCCATCTTTCATCTTAGGTAAGCCCGTGAAGGTATCGTAGGGATTTTCGGACGGGTTGTCGTTGAAGGTCGCTGAGTCTTTCGGTTCTCGAGTGGAGATCCCACTTTCTTCTTTTCCCACCTCAATCAATCTTAATCCGGTTCGGTCATTCTCCGGTCAAAGAGACACCAAGATTCATCTTGGGGCATTTTATCGAAGCCTAAGAAGGGATAAAATAGCGCCCTCCCAGCGTTGCGGTTTAGTCTTTCTCGATTGAAGAAGACACGAGTTGATTACAGGGCATTTTATCCACGAAGCCTAAGAAGGGATAAAGCCGGCGCCTCACAGCGTTGCGGTTTAGTCTTTCTCCGATTGAAAGACACGAGTTGATTACGGGTATTTTATCCGAAGCCTAAGAAGGGATAAAGCCAGCGCCTCCATGCAGAAGAATATTTTCACAAAAATATTCTTAGGGATAACTTCGATCATCAGATTACGTGGCGCCAATCAGCGTCGCCTAATCCTACTCAACTAGGATTCACAGTATAAGCTGTTTCCTAATTTGTGAAGTTCGGAAGAATATTTTCACAAAAATATTCTTAGGGATAACTTCGATCATCACAGTTACAT
>WHSE01000304.1:0-28649 GCA_012295165.1 Asparagus setaceus
ATGATCATCTTTCAGATTTGAAGATCATGTTCGACATCATGAGAGCACATCAACTGAAAATGAACCCCACAAAATCTTTTCTAGGAGTATCTAGTGGCAAATTCTTGGGATTCATAGTTACATCCCAAGGGATTTCTCTCGATCCAGAAAAGGTTCGCGCCATCCAAGAGATGCCGCCACCAAGGATCATCAAAGAACTCAGAGGCCTACAAGGTAGGTTAGCGTACATCCGAAGATTCATATCAAATCTTTCGGGTTGGTGACAACCCTTCTCCAAATTAATGAAGAAAGGGGTTTCATTTGTATGGGATAAAGGTTGCCAAAAGGCGTTTGAAGAAATCAAGACATATCTCACGCAATCGCCAGTCCTCGTGACCCCGGTATCAGGAAAGCCATTCCTGTTATATGTAAGGGCCATGGTGTTAGATCTCTTGTTTTGATGATGATTTACAAACCACATTAGTGGTACTAATTGCTTGCTAAGCTCATTCTATGTAGATTATACACATTCAAGCAATATAGTACCAATAACGCAGGTTGGATGGATTTGCGCATCAACGAAAACATTTTATGGAGGTGGAGGCAATTTTGATGAAATCCCATGCACCTCAAAGAAATCATTCAAGAAGGATTCATCATTTAAGCAAGCATCAACTTTCAAGCTATGTAGATGATATTGTAAGAGATACTTGTAATTTTATTTCTCTTTCTCTCTAGTTATATTTGTATGCAAGTGATTTAGTATAACTTTAGAAGTTTCATGGGATTATGCACACACACACTCAAAATCTAGAAAAATTCTTTTCAATGTTTTTCACAAAGAAATACATTTATGATTACAAACTTTTAAAATCATGTTATTTCAAATATCGATTTTCACGGTTTGCAAAATAAATGCGTTTTCACAAATGGGAAATGAAATTTGAAATTAATTTTCTAACATGTTCTATTACATGGTTACAAACATTTCCCAAAATTTCATCATTTTAGAGTTGATTTACTATGCTAAATCGATTTTACAAAAACACGCTTTTAGCAGTTTTGAGAATCTGGAATATCTATCTTAAAATAATTTTTTCTCACAAATGGGAAGTGATATTTCAGAAATTATTTCTGTAATATATTTATATATATGTGTAGAACCGTCCCTCAAAATTTCAAAATATTTGGAGCTGATTTGATATTTTTAATTGTTTTATAAAGTCAATGGTCGATTGATTGTGATTTTTGTTATGGCTAGTTTTACGCACTTCCCTTTTTAAGGGATTTTGTTGGGATTTTTGTCCTTTCTTGGCCTTATCTTCCCTCTATAAATACCACTCTTCAGAACAAATCAAAGTGATTTTTCTTGAGCATTTTGAAAATTTGTTGAAGTGTGTTTAAGCTTTCAAATTCTCTAAAGCTTTGATTTTCACATTCTCTCACTTTCATACACTCCTACAAATCCCTAAGCTTCAATTGTTATATCTACATCCTTGCAATAGGATTTGCGTGAAGAGAGAGCCATATTGTTCTTTATTTCATTGTGTGTGGATTAGTGGTGAGGCGATCTCGAGGAGATCAGGTGTTGTAAGTTTGGCTTCCAAACCGGTGTGTGTAGTGGATTTACCATCAAGAGAGGTGGTGGGGGCGTGGAGTGAGAGAGGACGAATCTCGTGAACACATCGTCCTCTACTTTGGCTAACTATTTCTTTACCTTACTCTCTTTTATTTTATTGCATTCTTAAATTGCTTGCTTAATTTTTAGAAATTGCACATTATTGTTAGATTACCCTATTCACCCCTCTAGGGTAATTTCAATTAGTATCGAGCTTGGTCTCTATTTTATTGGTTTAAATTACCATTAGAGCAAAGATCATGGAATCTAATTTCAATGTGCATGTCTTGGAAGGTCAATCCACTTCTAGACCACCCTTGTTTAACGGTGATAATTTCTCATATTAGAAGGCTAGGATGCGTATTTATTTGCGATGCATTGACATAGACATCCTAGACATAGTTGAAAAGGAATACATTGAGAATTATAGCCAAAACAAAACCAAGGAAGTGAAACAATTGGCCACCTTAAATATTAAGGCCATGAATGCATTAATTTGTGGACTCACCCCAAATGAGTTCAACAGAGTGTCCACTTGTAAAACCGCATATGAGATTTGGACCAAATTGTGTGTAACTCATGAGGGAACACCCCAAGTCAAAGAGTCAAAAATTAGCAATCTCATGCATGAATATGAACTTTTTAAGATGCTCCCAAATGAGTCAATTGATGCTATGTTTACTCGCTTTACTAACGTTGTAAATCAATTGCATGTTCTTGATAAGGTACTTGAGAACCAAGAAAAAAAACTACAAGATTCTTCGTTCTTTAACACCGGCATGGGAGCCCAAGGCAACGGCTATTGAGGAGGCAAATGATCTCATTGATGAAATGAATTATTCTTGCTCGTGTGCACAACTGATCAGGACATTGCTATCAGGATGTGCTTGCTCTGAGTCGAAAGCTTGTCCACAAAGAGCTTCGGTATTCGAGAGGCTTTCCCTGCCAATAGCAGAAGAGTCGAAGCCAAGACGCTTCCGTAGGAGGAGAAAATCTGCTATTCAACAAGACGAACTCCCCGAAGTTACCATTAACATGGTAAACAAGGGAAAAGAGGCGGCTGACGTGACCAGAATCGACTTTACTCACGGGGAAAAGTCGGTGCGAATTTCAGTATGTCTCGGCTACAACTATAGGCTATAAGACGCAAAGACTATAGAAGAATGCATGAAGGGGATTCATCTGAAGATGAGACCTCCGACGCCTGCTCAGCAATAGCATCCGATGATACAATGTCAAGCGTAGGTCAAGCTAGAGAAGCTTACACCATCACTACTGAAACGCTGGCTCAAATATTGCAAGAAGCCTTAGCTAAATAGAGAGAAGAGCTTAAGGCTGAGATGAAAACGGAGATGGAGTTAGCCATGCAGCAGATGAGGGAGTTGCAAAGTTAGAAAGCTGCACAACCTGAATCCAGTCAACAAGGCAGACCCAGTCACCGTGTCGAAGATAGTGATACAGAAGTGGATGAACACATCATTGCTGATTCACCTCTGAAGAAAATTACATCAGGCGCTCAAAGTGGAGATGGCCCAACCCATTCTACTGGGAGTGATCTGATTAATCATCCGAAGCAAGGTGAGGGTGATGGCAGGAAGATGAAAGAGCTTGAAGGCAAGATCAATGCTCTAATATCCGCTCAAGAAGTCAAGAAGACCGGCATTCCATTTCCATACCCAAGAGAGTGGGACTCAATTCCGTACCCGCCGAAGTTTAGTCTGATCAACTTCACGCCATTCGACGGGAGAGGCCCGCCAACCCAACATTTAATCTACTTCAAGTCTCACTTGGGTATAATCTCCGGAAATGAGCCTTTGATGATTCGATCATTCGTAGGCACACTTCATGGGGCTGCCTTCGATTGGTATCAAAGACTCAAGGCTGGGAGTATCAACTGCTGGGATGATATGGAAAGCTTGTTCCTCAACAACTTCTTCGACGACGACACCGAGGTCTCGATTGGAACCCTTCTAGATGAAAAGCAAAGAAGTGGAGAGTCAATTGACTATTTCGTCAAACGCTTCATAATAAGGCCATAAATTGCAAAGATCAATCAGGGAGTTCATATTGCGGGCGTGCCACAATAATCTCTTCATTGATCTGTTGGAAGTCATGGGGGTTGTCCCACCAACTACATGAAAATATCTGAAAATACAAGGAGAACAAGCCGAACGTTTTCTCAGAAGGAAGAAAGCTGAAAGAGGAAAAATGACGGTGACCCCTCGAAGTAAATTTTGCCTCGTAATAAAGAAAAGGTACACGTAGTCTTTGTTGGCGTAAGTCAAGCGTCGCAACTACGACCGCCAACAACCTCGAGAGCAACAAAAGCTTCTAAATCGAATTCCACGGGACATACTCTTTCGAAGCGAAGAAGTTCGATCATTTTCAAGCACCTCCTTGCGGACAACAAAATCAAGTTACCACCCATTACAAATCGAGGAGGTCGACAAGACTTGGACCCTAAATCTTGTCGCGTACCAGGAGGTTCCATCATCCCGAAAGTTGTTTTGTCCTTAAAGGCGGTATCGAGGCTCTAATTGGCGGGGATCATAATGTCAAAATAGCGAACTTGGTAAAGCTCTTGGGCCTATCGTACTACGGCGGGACACTTAAGAAACAACCCCATGGAGTGCAGAGAGATCAGCTTGCTCACCAAAGGTGGTAGCAAGGCGATGATGTCGATTAATAGAAAGTTCTGAAGAGATCTTTGTCCTTAGTATATTCGGGATAACCTATAACGAGTTCCCCTTTGTGGCGAAAGATAAGAAAATATCTTCTTTTCTTCACCTACGCCAACTCTTCCAAAATCTTACGCCATCCTATTCAATAGGATGGTAGGTCCTAAAAAGTTATCTCGATAACTCCACGAGAATCTCCCACCAATCCTCTTCAATAGAATGGCGGGACCACAAAGGAAAGAACTATCATGTTAACTATTACATCTGATAGTTAATTCTTTTCCTCCCACTTAGTTTAATAAACTAAAACTCCCATTGTGAGGTGAAATATGTTCTTTCCTTCAACATTTTTTAGAAATCAAATCTTCTCCCACTCGGTCGATGCGACCAAATCTTTGAGCATTAGGGTCATTATTTATTTTTGATGCGACCAAACCTTTAAGCAGTTAGGGTCATTATTTATTTTTGATGCGACCAAACCTTTAAGCAGATTAGGGTCATTTTAAATTTTCACTCCCACTTGATCAAAACTTTGAATAGTTAGGGCTAAACCATGTAAATTGGGTAATCGGACCTTCATGCGGTTAGGGTTATCTAAATTCCACATTTTACTCACATGAGTTAAAGGTATCTTGAGTCAATGCCATGTGGCGACTCAAATTTGATTCCTAGAGTGGAGATCCCACTATGAGTTTCCTTCCGATTCTTCAATGCGTGCATTGAATCTTTCAACTCTAAGTTCACGTGAGCGGCGAGTTTTCGGTTGAAGCGGAAAATGCCTTCTTCCTCTTCAACACAGCGGGTCGTCTTTGCCGAGAAGACACAACTTCAAAGCCTACACTTGTAGCGGTCTCATTCTTGACTTAATGATTTGTTAAATCTCGCCTATTTATGCGTAGTAGGCGTTATTCCTGTCCTTAAACTAGGAATAGGTCAGCGTCTAACACACGCCACCCGGTAGTCAATTCCCGTGATAATTGACAAAGTCTACGTATTCAGCATTATAGCAAATAAAGTCTATGTATTCAATACATAGCGGTCTCATTCTTGACCTAAAGATGCATTAAATCTACACCTATTTATGCGTGGTAGGTGTTATTCTGTCCTTAAACTAGGAATAGGTCGTCGTCTAACACGCATACGGTAGTCAATTCCGTGATAATTGACAAAGTCTACGTATTGAGCATTATAGCAAATAAAGTCTATGTATTCAATACATAGCCAGTCTCATTACTGACCTAAAGATCTGTTAAATCTACACCTATTTATGCGTAGTAGGTGTTATTCCTGTCCTTAAATCAGGAATAAGTCAGCGTCTAACACACGCCGCTGGGTAGTCAATTCCCGTGATAATTGACCAAGTCTACGTATTCAGCATCGTAGCAAACAAAGTCTATGTATTCAATACATAGCAGTCTCATTACTGATTTAATGATCTGTTAAATCTACGCCTATTTATGCGTAGTAGGTGTTATTCCTGTCCTTAAATCAGGAATAGGTCAGCTTCTAACACACGTCACCGAGTAGTCAATTCCCGTGATAATTGACCAAGCCTACGTATTCAATATCGTAGCACAAAGTCTAAGAGAGTTCATTCTTTTAGCACAACGTAACATGTAGAACGGACTTAGACAAACTACATGCTAGCCGAACTCAAACGGTAGTTGGTAAAAGCTCATCAAATCTGTTGATGGCTGAGGGTTTGCCAAAAATCCTATATCTATCGTACAAGCAATAACTTGCGACAGCGGGTTCGCTCCTCCAGCCGGAGTTGAGCACTTTCTCCCACCGTGATTTAATGCACTTTGTAGCTCATTGTCAGTGCAAATGTGCTATTACATCGCCTCCAGAAGCTCAAGCATGCTCAGGAAGATTCTCATTCCGAAATTGCCCTTGGAAGTTCAACTGTGACTCAATCGCAAGCCTCCGGATGAAGATGATCAGTTCAAAATCGACTTCATTATTTCAATCAATTCGAATACAGATGCAACAGCTATTGATCCCAGAATATGGTCAGCGACGTCGCGTAGCCAGGGGTCGAAAGCCGGAGCAAGATATATGCCTCTTCTATAAAGTTCAACGTTGGACAGAAGCAAGGCTCATCTTATCCAAAGTATTCCAGACTCTTCGATAAAATACAGCGGAGTCTAAAAACTTTGGAGGGAGTATCTGTAGGCATTAAAAATTACTGATGAATCCCAAATACAGTTTAATCAGGAGAAGATTGAAGAATGAAGCCATCAAAGTCTAAAGAAATCAACCACAGGGATAAACCTATGCATACGAGACACTTATTGGTTTCTCGCCAATGAGCGAGACACTTTTTGTGTCTCACCATTAGCGGGACACTTTCTTGTGTCTGCGAAGCGAACACTTTCTTGTGTCTCGCCGATGGCTGAACACCTAAAAGTGTGCAGGCGTTCTCGAGTATTTTATCACTATTTGTGGGATCCATTGGACTCTTTCAACACGTGGGGACGTTCAGCTACATTAATGGGCGGTTACACGCTAAAAATACGTCCACTAAGCACGAAAAGAGGGGCCTTAAACGAGCCTTAAATCGTGGGAGAACGGTTACAATAGCCAGAAGACAGTCTCTGGCCGAGATAGTCTTGGCAAGATAGCCCAAACTATCGTGCCAACGGCGCGACAGTTGTTGGCGAGACAGGCTAAACTATCGCGCCAACGGCGAGACAGTTTTGGGCCGAGACACTTCCAACTGTCTCGGCCACTACACATCTTCTACACATTTTTTTTCAGTAGTTACACTTCCTGAAGGCTATAAATAGCTTCCTACATCCACCATAGGGGGGACGATCTAGGGATCGAAGATCTGACAATCAAGCTTTGCACACGATATTTTGAGCTAGAGATTTGCGCAGAGAGAGAAGGAGATTTCAGATTTCGAAGTAACAAAGGAGATTTCAAGAACGTCATCCACGTGGAAATTCCTCGAGATTAAGCTTTGCCTTAATTCTTGGGAAGAGTAGATATCTTACCTTGCTAAGATATTTGCTTAAGTTCTTATTTTCTTTGTGAAGCATAAACTCAACCCGTCAATTCGGCGGTGCGTTGCTCGGTGGTCCACAGTTATCCCGTACGGGCAAAGAACCCGCATAGCGAGGAGATTGCTACGTAGCGACTTACGTTAGTGTTTGTAAGAGAGTGAGCTTATTTTCTTTGTGTCGAGAGATTTACCGCGTGTAATCTTTACTTATTTTCATTTTCAAAATGTTTTGGAATGGAAACAACGAAGAAACTTATTCTGCAGAAACAATGGACTCATAGGGAAACTCAAAGTCCATGAGAAGAAGATTAAGGAGAAAGAGGAGGAACCCCACGAACAAATGAAGAGCCCTCCCAAAGATGAAGTCAATAGCTCTAAAGGGAGCAATTGATAATGATTCTTCCTCATCCAGATGTGACGATATCTCTAAAGAAGTCGCTCACCTCTCTAAGAATATCAAGATTGGTAAAGAAGAGCAAAAATTTTAAATTTAATAATTCTAACAAATTCTAAATGCATGTAGGAAAATGCTTTGAGTCTCGGTGAACCGGGCATTTGGCAAGAGATTGCCCCAAAATTAAGGAGAAGTACATGAAATACAAGAAGAAGAAGGCCATGTATGCGGGATGGGAGGAATCAGAACCAAGTGATTCGGATGGAGAGGAAAAGGCAAAGTGTGCTTTCTTAGACCCCAATGTGTGCTTCATGGCTCATGGGGATGAGGTAACTTCCGATTCCGAAGATGAGTCCTTTATTAGAGAATGTGAACTAGAAACGCATTAGTTGAATTAAACTTTGAATTTAAAAGGTTGGCAAAAGAATATTCCTTGTTTAAAAATTACATAACTCATGTGACTCAAAGATTGAGTCACTTCAAGCCTCTATGAATGATACCATTGCGTTAAAAGACAAAGTAATTGAAGATTTTGATTTTGAAAATAAACAATGGGTATCAAAGATTGAGAGATTAGAAATTGAAAATGTTATGTTGAAATCCAAACACACACACTATAATCATGCTCATACTCATTTTGGTGGTAAAATCCCTTACAAATCATATGCACCACCATACAAGAAAAACTTTATTTGCACATATTGCATGAGACATGGTCATATCTCAACTCATTGTAGAATTAAAGCTAATATTCTTTCTTATGGGTTGATGTGGATGCCCAAAGGCACCATAAGGACTAACATTCAAGGACCCAAGATTTGGGTACCTAAAACTCCACCTTCTTCATCATGTGTAGGGAATGTCTCAAACAAGACGTAAGGAAGTTTGGTATCTTGATAGCGGTTGCTCACACCATATGACGAGCAACAAAAATTTATTTGCGACCCTATCAAGTATAGAAGGAGGAAACATCACATTTGGAGGTGGTAAGCAAGGTAAAATTGTTGGTTTGGGCGTCATTGGTAAGAAACCTTCTCCCATCATTGAAGACGTTTATCTAGTTAAAGGGCTTAATCATAATCTACTTAGTATAAGTCAACTTAGTGATAAAGGTTATGATATTGCTTTCAAACCGGATAAATGCATTGTTAGTTTGAATGACAAAGTTGTTTTCATTGCTCTTAGAAAATCAAATGTTTATATTTTTGAGATGAATGATTTTGGAGATCAAGGTGCTTTATGCCTCTCTGCCGTGGATAGTGATCCATGGATTTGGCATAAACGACTTGGTCATGCACATATGAAATTAATTTCTAAGCTTTCCAAGAAAAATCTAGTAAGAGGTCTACCAAATATAAAATTTGTTAAAGATTCTTTATGTGAAGATTGTGCCAAAGGTAAACAAGTAAAAAGTTCATTTAAATCTATAAATGAAGTATCCACCTCTAAACCTTTGTAATTAATTCATATGGATCTTTTTTGGCCTATGCGTGTTGCCTCTTTAGGAGGAAAATACTATGTTTTGTTTTGGTAGATGATTTTTCAAGTTTTACATGGACTATTTTTCTTACTAATAAAGATGATTGTTTTAATGAATTTTCTTGTTTTGTTAAAAGAGTTGAAAATGAAAAGGAACTCAAAATTGTTAAGATTCGTAGTGATCATGGAGGGAATTTCAAAATAAATCTTTTAGTGATTTTGTGATTTTCATGGCATTACACATCGTTTTCGCTCAAGAACACCTCAACAAAATGGTGTTGTTGAGCGGAAAAATCGTACTTACAAGAAATGGCGCACTACACTTAATGCATTTGATTTACCAAAATATTTTTGGGCGGAAGCCGTTAACACGGCTTGCCATGTTTTATTCATGTTTTAATTAGACCTATTTTTAAGAAAACCCCTTATGAGCTTTATTTTGGTAAAACTCCCAATATTGGATATTTTCAAATTTTTGGTTGCAAATGTTTCATTTTAAATACAAAAGATCATCATGATAAGTTTGATTCTAAAATTGATGTTGGTATATTTTTGGGTTATGCATCTAAAAGTAAGGATTATAGAGTCTTCAACAAACAAACACTTATTGTTGAGGAGTCTATGAGCGTTACTTTGATGAAACTACCATTGGTCTTCAAGATAGTGTGCTAAATAGGTTAGATGATGATGACATTGAAGAAGGGATGGAACAATTGCAAATAAATGAATCTTCTTCAAAGGATGCACCTAGGACACATGAAGATGACAAACAAGAGGATGAGCAAGAACAATTACCCAAAGCATGGAAGTGCATAACTCATCATCCAAAGGAACAAATTATAGGAAGTCCTTGAAAGGTGTTATTACTGGCTCAAAAGCTATGAGCGAGTGTGTTAATATTGTCTTCCTTTCTCATATAGAACCTAAGCGTGTTGATGATGCATTAATAGATGAGTATTGGGTTCTTGCCATGCATGAAGAATTAAATAACTTTAAAAGAAATAATGTTTTGGAAATTAGTTCCTAGGCCTAAAGACTTTCATATTATTGGAACTAAATGGGTTTTAGAAACAAACTTGATGAATTTGGCATTGTAACTAGAAATAAAGCTAGATTAGTTGCCCAAGGATACAATCAAGAGGAGGGCATAGATTATGTGAAACTTTTGCACGGTTGCAGAATGGAGTCAATTAGAATGGTTTTGGCTTTTTCTAGTCACAAAAATTTCAAATTATTCTAAATGGATGTTAAAAGTGCCTTCTTAAATGGTTTTATTGATGAAGAAGTTTATGTAGAACAACCACCGGTTTTATTGATTTTCAATTTTCAAATCATGTATATCGTGTTCAAAAGGCTTTATATGGTTTAAAACAAGCTCCTAGGGCTTGGTATGCTAGATTGTCTAGTTTTCTCATTGAAAATGGTTTTCAAAAGGAAAAATTGACAATACTTTATTACTAGAAAAAGTAAGAATGATTTTATTCTAGTTCAAATTTATGTTGATGATATTATTTTTGGGGCCACTAATGAATCTTTATGCAAAGAATTTTCAAAGGTTATGCAAGATCAATTTGAGATGAGTATGATGGGGAACTCACCTTCTTTCTTGGACTCCAAGTCAAACAACTAGAAAATGGAATCTTCATCTCACAAAGTAAATATCTGAAAGAATTGGTGAAGAAATTTGGATTGGAGAACTCTAAACATGCACCAACTCCCATGAGCACCTCCAGTCAAATTGGACTTGGATGAAAGTGGTGAGAAGGTAGATCAAAAATTATATCGAGGTATGATTGGTAGTTTGCTTTATCTTACCGCTAGTAGACCGATATTATGTTTAGTGTTTGTGCATGTGCGTTTTCAAGCTTCTCCTAAATCATCTCATCTAAGTGCGGTTAAGCGTATTATAAAATATATAAATGGCACAATTAATCTTGGTTTATTTTACCCAAAGCACACTTCATTTGAACTATATGGTTATTGTGATGCCGACTTTCTGGGATGTAAGGTAGACCATAAAAGCACTAGTGGCACATGTCAATTCTTAGGCCACTCTTTGGTTTCTTGGTCATCCAAGAAGCAAAATTGTGTTGCCTTATCCACTCTGAGCGGAATACATTGCCCGACTTATGTTGTGCACAACTTTTATGGATGAAACAAAATTTGGTAGATTTTGATCTTCATTTTCATGAAATTAAGATACTTTGTGATAAATCTAGTGCCATAAACATTTCAAAAATTCAGTTCTTCATTCTAGAACAAAACACATAGATGTTAGACACCATTTTTACGTGACCATGTAGAGCATAAAGATATATCTCTTGCATATATTGACACAAAATCTCAACTAGCGGATATTTTACCAAACCACTTAGCGAAGAGATTTTTTGTCGAATAAGAGGAGATCTAGGTATGTGTATTATGTGATTTTTTTATTTTTGTTATTTATTTTAAACTTTATTGTTTATACACCTTGTCAACTATTTTCGCTTGAAAGAGTGGTTGGGAAAGACCGGGGTCAATATCCTAGAGGAGTGGATTGGTAGTAAAGCCTAGGGAGAGGTGGTAAATCCAATCACTTGAGGGTATGGCACAGGTGGTCCAACACTCTACGAGTTGTATAATAGTTAGTATCGTGGTTACTCTTGTATTTTTACCCCCATTTTGATGTTGCCAAAGGGGGAGAGATTATTATATGCACATAGATAGGGGGACAATTTCATTCCCTTTCCCCTTTCCCTTTATTTATTTTCATTTATGTGGTTTGTCATCATCAAAAAGGGGGAGATTGTTAGATCTCTTGTTTTGATGATGATTTACAAACCACATTAGTGGTACTAATTGCTTGCTAAGCTCATTCTATGTAGATTATACACATTCAAGCAATATAGTACCAATACTTAGAGTTGGATGGATTTAGCATCAACGAAAATATTTTATGGAGGTGGAGGCAATTTTGATGAAATCCCATGCACCTCAAAGAAATCATTCAAGAAGGATTCATCATTTAAGCAAGCATCAACTTTCAAGCTATGTAGATGATATTGTAAGAGATACTTATAATTTTATTTCTCTTTCTCTCTAGTTATATTTGTATGCAAGTGATTTAGTATAACTTTAGAAGTTTCATGGGATTATGCACACACACACTCAAAATCTATAAAAATTCTTTTCAATGTTTTCACAAAGAAATACATTTATGATTACAAACTTTTAAAATCATGTTATTTCAAATATCATTATTTTCACGGTTTGCAAAATAAATGCGTTTTCACATATGGGAAATGAAATTTGAGAAATTAATTTTCTAACATGTTCTATTACATGGTTACAAACATTTCCCAAAATTTCATCATTTTGGAGTTGATTTACTATGCTAAATCGATTTTACAAAACACGCTTTTAGCAGTTTTGAATCTGGAATATCTATCTTAAAATAATTTTTTCTCACAAATGGGAAGTGATATTTCAGAAATTCTTTCTGTAATATATTTATATATATGTGTAGAACCGTCCCTCAAAATTTCAAAATTTTTGGAGCTGATTTGGTATTTTTAATTGTTTTATAAAGTCAACTGGTCAGTGGACTGACGATTTTTTTGGCCTTAACGGCTAGTTTTCTGCACTTCCGTTTTTTAAGGGATTTGTTGGGATTTTTTGTCCTTTCTTGGCCTTATCTTCCCCTCTATAAATACCACTCTTCAGAACAAATCAAAGTGATTTTTCTTGAGCATTTTGAAAATTTGTTGAAGTGTGTTTAAGCTTTCAAATTCTCTCAAGCTTTGATTTTCACATTCTCTCACTTTCATACACTCCTACAAATCCCCTAAGCTTCAATTGTTATATCTACATCCTTGCAATAGGATTTGCGTAAGAGAGAGAGAGAGAGCCATATTGTTCTTCATTTTATTGTGTGTGGATTGCGTGGTGAGACGATCTCGAGGAGATCCGTGTTGTAAGAAGTTCCGGCTTCCAAATCAGTGTGTGTAGTAGATTTACCATCGAGAGAGGTGGTCGGGGACATAGGTCGAGAGGACCGAACCTCGTGAACACATCGTCCTCTACTTTGGCTAACTATTTCTTTACCTTACTCTCTTTTATTTTATTGCATTCTTAAATTGCTTGCTTAATTTTTAGAAATTACACATTATTGTTAGATTACCCTATTCACCCCCCCTCTAGGGTAATTTCACATGGACCATTCTCTTGGAGCCACCTTGCTTTCGAGCGGCGACCAAGGGCGTGAACAAGCAATCTATTACCTTAGCCGAACCATGGTGGGAGCTGAACATAGATACAATCCGGTAGAAAAAGAATGCTTGGCCTTAGTATTTGCCATCCAGAAAATACGACATTACTTGGTCGGACAAACAATACATGTCGTTTCCAAAGTAAATCCTCTGAGGGTGCTCATGACAAAACCTTCTTCGTTGAATTCTGTTCGCGGGGAAAGTTGGTTTTATATTCATTTGTTTTGACTTTGTTTACAGCTTCGTTGGCTTACAACAAAAATTCAAACAAAAGAAAGCGCCCTTTATTTAAGGCTTACAATTACAACTTTTCCTTCAATGAACAAATGCTCGGATCTCTATTATTGGGATCCTCGTTTGTGTGGGTTCTTCGCTGTCTTAGGGGACTTGTTTAGTCCGTGGACCACCCAGCAATTCGGATCTGGTAGGAACGGGATTACGGAACTACTGAGCGTAAAGGGCTCGTTCCTGAAGGAAACAAAACACCTACGGGGATCGCACTCACAAAGGAGAGGATCGCGGGCGGGTGAGATCTACTAGGAGAAATCCAGGCTATCCACGAGATTAAGGCGAAGCTTAATCTAGAGGGTATCTGTAGTTCGACCGGATTCGTTTACCTCGCTATGTAGATCGATGTAGAGCCGAGTTCATACTCATGGGTGCTTTCGGATACGTAGCGGCTCGTAGATCTCGCGAGAACTCTCTCTAAAATATCGGAAAATCCAACCTCGACGTCGACCCTTAAACTCTCCCCTCCTCTCTATTTATAGGGTTCAAGAGGAAAATGAAGCCAGCACCAAGGGCCAGCGCCATTAACGAACGCGGTGTAACAGCGCCACCAACAAAATGCCGGTGGCGGCCTTGCACGCCACCCGGCCAAGGCGGTGGCATGGCCTTTCGGCCAAGGCCAAAGTGTCGGGTTCGGTTCTTCGTTTACGCCGCCAAACTCCGATTTCGGGATTTTTCCCGCCGTTTTCGGCGTAATTTTCCTCCGTGGATGTCGCGTTGTGTTTGAGTCCATTATCCGATCGGCTTTCGAGCTCGATCGGCTCATTTGCATTGAGGGACTAAGCACGGTTGATTCCGTCTGTCGGCGTTTGAGTTTAGTCAACTTCGCTTCGTCGAACCGTCATCGGGTTTATTCCACGATCGTCGTTTACGTTGACTTCGTGCGCCTTGCCGACTCACTTTTGCCATGCGCTTCGCCGGTATGTCGGCTTGGGCCTTCGTCGACTTGCTGCGGCCGTCGACTTCGTCGACTTGGCGTCTCGTCGGCTCGTTTCATCACGGCGCCCGCGCCTGCATGTCGGTTCGCCAAGACCGAATGGGCGGTTCGAAAGGAGAGCTTTTGAAAAAATTTGCGTAGGGTCTCTTTGATGAGAGGGTTTGCGTCGCGGTCACTTGCGGTGTATCGTCAGCGGTTCGCCGTTACGTCATCGGATGGCTCGTCGATTATCAACTCACTGTTACGAGCTATGTTCGGGGACTTATAGGCAATTTTTAACGTCTACAGATACCCCCTTAGCAAAATGGGTAATACTCCTCTCACAATATGACATGAGATTTATGCCTCAGAAGGCTATTAAAGGGCAGGGCCTTGCGATTTCTTAGCGACCATTGGTCCACGATTCTTCAAAGTGCATGAAGATTTACCAGATGAGATCGTTGAAGCTTGCATGATTCAAGAGGTTATTCAAGTATGGAAGCTATTCTTTGATGGAGCATCTAGAGCAAGACCAAATAAAGGAATTACAGCCGGTGTGGGAGTGGTACTCATCTCTCCAAACGGTCACGTGATCCCAAGGGGGTTCTCCTTAATTGAGTCATGCACTAATAATGTAGCAGAGTATAATGCTTTATTATTAGGAATGCAACTGGCCGAGAAAATCAACATTCGATACCTCGAGGCTTATGGTGATTCTCAACTCATCGTGAATCAAGTTCGAGGAGAATATGAGGTACGTAATGAGAATTTAATCCCTTATCATTCAGCGGTCCTAAAATTAGCCCGAAAGCTCGAAGGCTTCTTCATAGGATACATTCCGCGAGTTTAGAATGCATATGCAGACTCTTTGGCTTCATTAGCAACCTCACTGGCATTACCACCAAAGGCTGAGACAACAATATTTATCGCGGGTCGTGATTTGTATTTTCCCGAACTTCCTACAGAAGAAAACTCAGAAGAATCAACAAAAGGGGCTATTTATGAAACTTCCATCGAGCTCGAACCAAGGGATTGGCGATTCCCTTATATCGATTACGTCTTGTATGGGATTCTACAGGATAACCCCAAAGAAGCGGCCGTCATTAAATGGAGAGCCCTTGATTTTACTATAATCTGATTTCCCGGACCTTGTATCGCAAGTCACATAATGGAATTCTGCTTCATTGCCTTTCCCGAAAAGAGGCACGAGAAGCTCTAAAAGAGGCCTACGACGGGATGTGTGGAGCCCATCAACTCGGGAATAAATTAGGAGACCGACTCAGGAGAATCGGCTACTATTGGCCAAAGATGTTTGCAGATGTCATTAACTACGCTAAACGATGTCATGCGTGCCAAATCCATGGTGATTTCATTCATCAAGCACTAGGAAATCTGCATCCAACATCCTCTTCATGGCCATTTAAAATGTGGGGGATGGATATTGTTGGGCCCATTTCTCCACCGACATCCAAAGGACATCGATTTATCCTAGCTATAACTGACTACTTCTCCAAGTGGGTGGAGGCTATTCCTTTAAAGGAAGTCAAAACTTCAAACATAATCAAGTTTATTAAGCATCACGTCATCTGGCTTTGGTACGGCGGAATAATCCATGATAATGGAACAAAGTTAAATCGACTATGGATTCGGAGGTTTTGCGACAAATTGAGAATCAAAGTGTCGTCAGCGGTATCCCACAATTGGCCTTGCAGAAGCTTTCAACAAGACTATCGTGAAACTTCTGAAGAAGTTTGTCTCTAAAAGTCGGCGTGATTGGGATGAAAGGTTGGGTGAATGTTTATGGGCTTACGCTGGCTGTGAACTCCAGACAAAGGCTACTCCCTTCTCTTTGGTATATGGGTGTGAAACCATTTTACCCTTGGAAATTCAGTTCCCTTCTCTAAGAGTTGCTCTTGCAACCGGAATGACGAACGAAGAGCAACATCAACTATACCTTCAAGAGTTAGAAGTGTTAAATGATAAACGACTTCAAGCTCAACAACAAATCGAGCTATATCAAGCTCGAATTTCTAAAGCTTATAATAGGAAGGTTAAGGAAAGGATCTTTAAGAAAAGTGATCTTGTCTTAGCAGTCCGCCGACCTATAGTCATGACACATAAGACAAAAGAAAAGTTCAACCCCAAATGGGAAGGACCTTTTGTAATAGAAACGGTCTATTCGAATGGAGCATATCGACTCATCGATCAAAAAGGTGATAGGCTTATGATGCCAATTAATGGGAAATTTCTTAAGAGATATTACCCATAGGCTCCAAGACTATATTCACTCGCGCTGGGGGTTGGTTGTTCATAATGCATTAGAGTGAAAATAAAAAGTCCTGTAATACATCTATAGCCTTTTTCGATCAAGTTGTCTATTATGAGTCAGAATATTATGCACAAAAGAAATGAAGAAAGAATAAAAGTATCATTTTATTTACAGTAACAAAAAGTGATACAAGATCGTTGCTAAAATTCTAAGTGTCAGGGCCCGTCAAATAAATGACTGTGAGACGGAACTTGAGATCAGCAAGTTTTTATTCATGCGCGGCACGCACTCTCTCAACATCATCTTTCCTAAATTGAGTTTCGGTTGCAGCAACTTTCTTTTCAATAGCCTCAAGGGCACGCACCTCTTGATGAAAGCTATCAAGAATCTCAGCACTTTGGCGACGAAGTCCCTCTGCAGCTTCTTGTTCCCGAGCCAGTTGAGCCCTTTTCTGAGCTAATTCCGCTTCTAATTGAGCAATGGCCTCCTAAGTTGCAGTCACGGCAATTGCAGAGTTGGTCAACTCAACTTGTGTTTGATTATGCTGCTCTCGTAAAATTACAACCTGCGCCTTCTTCTCAAATAAGCTCGCTTGAAGGATTTCCTGTTGAGACGTCCTCTCGGTTTGAATTTCGATGAGAGATTTTGTTATCTCTGCACCTATGTCAACATGTTCGAGATCCTGAAAGGCTTGTAGGTCCGCTTCCAAACGAGAAATTCTCTCGGTGCAATGTTTAAACCATTGAGCGCCGCCCGACCACTCAATGCGACTCAGACATCTCGATATATGGGGCCTATAGACTTCGAAAGAGCCTCAACCGCCCATAACAAAATCAGTCGCGCACCTTATCATACCTTCCAGTTGACTGCTATAGAATCCTAGATAGAGAGCAGTTGGAAGGGGCGCAGCTTCGTCGACTATAGCGACTTCGCTCCCCAGTGAAATAGTGGGTGGAAGTACGTGATTGAGGCGACCTGACCGGATGGCTTCTCCTCTTCTTTACTTATATATGTCAGGCGGATCGATGGCCTCTTGCATAGCTTCGCCCTTGTTGAGAAGCGCCACTTTGGTTGTTATACGACAAGCCCTCTTCGTATTGAGTGCTTCTTGCAATGAGAGCCCTCTTCCCGGCCGCTCTCTTCATGAGCCTCAACCTCCATGACCTCTTTTTGAACTTTGCCAGCTCTAAATACTTCTTGTTCACAAATCAAATACTCGTCAATCCCACGAGGCGAGTTCTTTTGAATCCTTTCTAGATTCGTACATCTCTCTAATGTCTTTTAAACAAGAAGTATGTACATCATATTCAAAGAGTCTGCAAGTTTCCGCGATACCAATTGTAAAAGAAACGGTATAACGGTTGGTCCGGGCGGCGGCGTGAACACTTGCATCGAGTTGCCGTAATCCAATGATACGAGGCCGAGCCTTCATACAAATTCAGAGCGATGGCTAGCTTAGGGTTAGGGTTTCCAACATACATTGGTCATACCCGAATTGCGAATTGAAAGCGGCTGGGCAAATAGGGCTCGATGATACATCGGTCACTCAAGCGAAAGACCAAGTACCCGAGCTAATGGTGATGAGCCACCGGAAGATACCCTCTGGCAAAGATGTGAAGCCACCAAGCGCCACATCCATGAACACTTGGCATCGCTCTTCTACCCTGTCAAAATCAAGAGAACAACAAAAAACTTGATAGTTGTCCTCTTTCAACAAAATTGTAGTCGAGAACTATGTGCGAATGTGCCCATTTGGTGACTCGGCATACAAATGGGACAAAAAATTTGATCACTAACCTCCGCTCATTAATGAGGCGATGCATAACAAACCGGCCAACAAATAAGTGTATGCAGATGCCTTGTGGGAGTCTTCAATTTCCTATCTCCCTTTGGCCCAATTTCCCTTACATCCAGGAACTCCGAAGTCAATTCCGTAAGCCATCTGCAGCAACTCACCATAGCCGAAAGGAGACTTATCGACCTCGAGTGGGCTAAAAGCAGCGGTATACCGCCTCGACGGGATGGACTCGATGGGCTTGGAGGAACCGCATAGCGCTTCAACGGATCATCAAAATCCGATAGCAGTCGTGCTCGAGAAATAGGATTTTCCGCGATAGTAGAAACTCTCAAATCTCGTGGCGAGAGGAAAGATATCCTCGAATTTTATTGATATAATAGGCAGGCATTCTGGTAGGGATGACCTTGGGGAGCTCATTTGGAAGGCAAGTCACTGCTGTGTCCTTGTTGTGCAAATTCTGAAATAAATATTCCGCCCAGGACGCCTGTTTGACACCGCCTGATCGTAACTTGGTCAGCTGGGCACATATATGAAAGTGACACATCACTTCCCAAAAGGTGGCATAAATATCCGGAGACACCGTCTGCAAGATAGAAAGCTCGTCGGTTCCGGGAACAAATTCTTCATATGGCAGCTCACCAAATGGTAGACCTGATACTGCGTACATTTTATGAAGAGCAAAACCCAGCTCCCCAACAGGCGTGAAGAAGGTGCAAGTATCAGGATTATAATTCTCTAAGATGGCAAAGAGATTGTAGGAATTCTGAATGATGCTTCTGGCGGCGATCCGAAATCTCTAGCCCGGACAAAATGAGTGGCGTTCGCAGTTCGTCAATAATAAAATCTATCATACGAACCCACTATCCCCATCAGGCGTGATATATCCACCGGGAGCCCTAAACTCTTGAGCAAATTCACCTTGGTGATAAATCGGCGAATAAAAATATTGGTCGGAATGGCCTTTTCCCGAGTGGGGTCTATTCTGTAAAATTCTCCTGGCCTTAAGCCCTTCACCTCGTAATTACACCCTATAGGACGAACTGTTTGGTGAGTTAGAGTCCCGACGGATACGCTGCTTTTCTCCTCGACCAGATTCTAGTCCAAACGCCTGCCGCAGGAGATGCTTTGAAAATAGGAAAGCGAGTACATCCGCTTCATGTTGGGCAAAAAGAGGAAATGGTCGTTAACTTTACCCAGCATCTTGGAATCTTCAAGCGGACCCATCATCGATGCGCACCGATCGATCACGAAGAACTCCTGCTTCTCGATTCGATCGTGGCCCGCCGGCGCCACAAGATTTACATTAGTAATGATGGCCTTGAAGGTTGAATGTTTCACATGATGAATCATCATCGTTCTTTCTAAAGAATCATCTCGGGTCATTGGAAGCTCTCGGCAAAGACCGAAAACTACATTGTAGTCCATCCAGTCCGAATGGCCGAAGTAATGTTCAAAGGAAAGCGGCCTGTCAGCATAGAGAACTACAAATAAAAGAAGATAAAAACCTGAGAAAGGGAATGAATCATAAGAGAGCCTAAGATGGCCAAAATGAAACGTGAAGTCCACCTTTAGCTCGACTATAGAGCGCAAGGGTCAACCTGGCGCTCCAACTCTGAGAATGCAAGGGTCAACCTGCGATCCAACTCTGGCATAATGGCCAACTCTGCGTTCCAAGTATATAACGTGAGGGTCAACCTGGCGCTCCAACTCTGAGAATGCAAGGGTCAACCTGCGTTCTAACATAAAGCATGAGGGTTAACCGCGTTCCAACTATGAAACACAAGGGTCAACCTTGTGTCTCAATTACTAATATCAACTCCGCATTCCAAATACAAAATCAGAGTTGACATTAGGTTCTTCAAGAACTTGAACCCATTGAAACAAGTTTGAAAATCCCGGCATACCTCGATGCAAGGGGTTTGCAGCGGTGGCGGCTTGGCCCGAAGCGATGGGCGCTGAAGCCTCGTCCGGCGTTATGCTTTGAGTTACTTGAACAACTCCCTTGATCTTACGAACAGCCTTTTCAGGAGCCATTGAAGAATCTCGAAAGATCAAAGACTGGAAAAACTCAAAAAGAGTTTTGAGAACACAAAATCTCTCGAAATTACAAAGGAGACGAACAGCTCGTGATTTTACCTTTGGTAATTTTTAATTTTACCTTGGGGGGGTCTATTTATCACAAAATCGAAGGAAATCCTCATTTAAAAGCATAACCACAGCGTTTAAGTCAGTTCGGCTTCCAAGCGAGGCTCACCTCTGCGTTCTAATTCTCAACGCGGGGATCCCTAGCAAGCCTTGAGGCTCACCTCGCGTTTTAACTCTCAAATCACGGGGATCACCCTAGCATTTCAAAACTCAAGCGGGCTCACAGCCGTTCCTAATTCTCTCAAAGCGGGGATTACCCTAGTGTTTCAAATTTTAAACGCGAGGCTCACCTCCGCGTTTTGAGTCCAACACTTAGCCAATTTTTGGACTTGAAAACTCCTTTGACAAGGAGTCAATCAAACTCTTGAAAACCTTAAAAGGATACAAGTGAGATTCCCCCACCACTCTTATAAGAGGATAAAACCCTCAAAATATGATTAATTTGATGTCATCTTTTTGACTAATATCATCCCCATAAAGCCTAAATTCAGCTTATGTTTAATATCAACATAACAAGTTTCAGACAATCAACTTATCAATCCTCTTCAATAGGATGATAGGTCCTCAAATCTGCTTAAATCGCAACCAACTTATCAATCCTCCTCAATAGGATGATAGGTCCTCAAATCTGCTTAAATCACAACCAACTTATCAATCCTCCTCAATAGGATGATAGGTCCTCAAATCTGCTTAAATCGCAACCAACTTATCAATCCTCCTCAATAGGATGATAAGTTCTCGAATTCGCCTAAATCACAATTAGCTTATCAACCCTGCTAAATGAGATAATAAACCCTAAGCCTTGTTAACACCATGAGCCCAAAACCTTATTCACAACACAAGCCCTAAGTCTTGTTCACACCACAAGCCCAAAGCCTTGTTCACACCACAAGCCCAAAGCCTTGTTCAAATCACAAAACCTAGACTTATCGACTCTCATCAATAGAACGATAGGACCATAAAATCTTGTTCAAACCGCAAGTGTATAGTCAGAATAAGTTAACAATGTACATTTGGCATTCTCATTTGTTTTTCATTGTGTCAAACACAGAAAAAGAGACGATGAAAAAGCAAAATAGTATCATTTTTATCCAAATCATTGTTGTCCAAAAAAAGGGGGTGGGTACAAAATTAAGCCGATGGTCCCCTCAGCGTGATGGATGCGAGCCGGGATTTGACTTCAGCAACATCCTTTTCATGAGCGGTTCGCACCATTGCCGCGGCCTCTCTTCTCAATCCCTCCTCATCTGGTGCCACGGCGGTAGCTTCTCTTTTCATCTCCTCCAAAGCCTGGACCTCTTTGCAATAATCATTGTATGTTTCCATACTCTTGCGAACGAGATCCTTCACATCAGCTTCCTCCCGGGAGAACTTGGCCTTTTGCTGAGCCAACTCCGCTTGGAGTTGAGCAATGGTCTCTTGATGGTGGTCGATTCTGGTGGTGCATAATAGAGGTCATGGAAGTCAATTCATTTTGCCATTGATCGCATTGAGTTTTCGAGGATGCAACTTGTATTTCCTTTTCGCATAAGTTCTTCTGAATGATTTCATAACGGTGCATGGCTTGGGTTCGAACATCGACAAATGTTGACTCAAGGCAAGCCTCAAGGTCAATGCAGTTTAAGTCTTGAAGTGCTTTCAAGTCTCCTTCCAGGCGTGAAATGCCTTCTGAGCAACGTTTAGTGCATTGAGCATCGCCCAAGTATTCGATGCTGTTCAGATAATTCAGCTAGAACGGCCTGAAGGACTCAAAATTGCCTCGACCAGCACTAACGGCTTCCACTGTCATCCTCATCATCTATTCTAACTGTTCGACGAATGTCCCAAGCAAATTGGGAGCATCCATTGGACTCAAGAAGGTTATAGGAGATGTGAAGTTGCCACCGTCGCAGTCTGGTGTGATGGCGTGAAGAAGCTGGCGAAGATCACGACGGACGACACCAAAACTCCCAGAGTCGAGGGACTCGAGGGGAGAACAGTGAAGGCCTCTGTAGGCATCAAAAATTGCTGAAGAACCTCAAATATGACTAATTTATGAGAAGATCAAAGGACAACGTCGTCGAAATCTCAAGAAGCCCAACGGGGAAAGATTGTGTCTCGCTGAGCGAACACCTTGAATGTCTCATTGCGGCGAGACACTGCGTGTGTCTCCCACTAGCGAGACACCTTGATGTGCTGTTAGCGAAGACACTTGTGTGTCTCGCCACAATCGAGACACCTTGATGTGCTATGGCGAGCACTTACTTGTGTCTCGTCAAAGGTGAGACACCCGAAATGGAAGCGAGCTCTTGAAGGGTCTAAATCAATGTGATGGGGCCCACTTGACTTTATCAGCGCAAAGAGGCGTTCGAGATACTTTAATGGCGGTTACCGCAAAATCGCCCACAGAAGGCGTGATTTTAGGGCATTTAATGCGTGCCTATAAAGCAGCGAAACCGTTACAACCGGTGGAGGGGCGACAGCGCCTCGCCGATCGGCCGAGGCGGCCCACTTACCTGCTGCGGCCGGCCCGTATCTACCGCCGAAGCGGCGAAGCGGCATGTATGGCGATTGAGTTGCCGCTTCTTTACAAATGTGGAGCACTTATGACTTGTGTTTCTTAGAGGGACGCGTTTCCTAAAGACTATAAATACCCCCTACATCCACTTGGGGGATCGGCATTTGTCAAGAGATCAAACAAAACCGAGCCTTTGTAAAGAGAGAGATCCAAGCTTCCAAAGTTCAAGAACACGATCTACGAGATTCCTCGAGTTTAAGCTTTGACTTATTCTTGAGAAGAGTAGATATCTTACTTTGCTAAGATATTTGCTTAAGTTCTTGTTTCCTGCGAAGCATCAACTAAACCGTCGATTCGACGATCGTTGCTCGGTGGTCCCGCGGATTCTGGCGTCCGACGAGGCAAAGTCCCGAAAATAAAGAGATCTACACTTGTAGTGTCTTTTGTTGAGTTTGAGAGAGTTATTTAAATTTCTTTGTAACTGAAAATTAAGGTGTAATTTTCTTAAGTTTTGCAATGGAAGCGACAAAGAAATCAACTTTTCGACCAAACACGATGGCGACCACATAAAGCGTGAAGTCCACCTAGCGCTCCAACTATAGAGCATGAGTCGTACAAGCTCCAACTTCTGAGAATGCAAGGTCAACCACTGAATCCCTTCTGGCTTGCAATGGCCAACTCTGCGTTCCAAGTATATAACGTAAGGGTCAACCCAGCGCTCCCGACTCTGAATGCAAGGGTCAACCTGGCGTTCCAAACATAAACGCAAGGGTTAACCCCGCGTTCCAACTATGAAACACAAGGGTCAACCTTGTGTCTCAATTACTAATATCAACTCCGCATTCAAATACAAAATGCGAGAGTTAGACATTAGGTTCTTCAGAACTTGAACCCATTGAAACAAGTTTGAAAATCGGCATACCTCGATGCAAGGGGTTTGCAGCGGTGGCGGCTTGGCCAGAAGCAGATGGGCGCTGAAGCCTCGTCCGGCGTTATGCTTTGAGTTACTTGAACAACTCCCTTGATCTTACGAACAGCCTTTTCAGGAGCCATTGAAGAATCTCGAAAAGATCAAAGGCTGGAAAAACTCAAAAGAGTTTGAGAACACAAAATCTCGAAATTACAAAGGCGAACATTTCATTGATTTTACCTTTGGTAATTTTTAATTTTACCTTGGGGTCTATTTATCACGAAAATCGAGAGAAATCCTCATTTAAGCGTAACCACCGTTTAAATTGAGTTCGACTTCCAAGCCTTGAGGAAACTCCCTAATTCTAAATCCTCAAGGGGATCACCCTAGCAAGCCTTGAGGCTCACCTCGTTTTAACTCTCAAATCTTGGGGATCACCTAGCATTTCAAAACTCAAGCGAGGCTCACCGCGTTCACAATTCTCAGCGGGGATTACCTAGTGTTTCAAATTTTAAGCGAGCTCACCTCGGCGTTTTGAGTCAACTTAGCCAATTTTTGGACTTGAAAACTCCTTTGACAAGGAGTCAATCAAACTCTTGAAAACCTTAAAGGATACAAGTGAGATTCCCCACCACTCTTATAAGAGATAAAACCCTCAAAATATGATTAATTTGATGTCATCTTTTTGACTAATATCATCCCCATAAAGCCTAAATTCAGCTTATGTTTAATATCAACATAACAAGTTTGGACAATCAACTTATCAATCCTCTTCAATAGGATGATAGGTCCTCAAATCTGCTTAAATGCAACCAACTTATCAATCCTCCTCAAGAGGATGATAGGTCCTCAAATCTGCTAAATCACAACCAACTTATCAATCCTCCTCAATAGGATGATAGGTCCTCAAATCTGTAAATCATAACCAACTTATCAATCCTCAATAGGATGATAAGTTCTCGAGTCGCCTAAATCACAATTAGCTTATCAACCACCTAAATGAGATAATAAACCCTAAGCCTTGTTAACACCATGAGCCCAAAACCTTATTCACCAACACAAGCCCTAAGTCTTGTTCACACCAAACCCAAAGCCTTGTTCACACCACAAGCCCAAAGCCTTGTTCAAATCACAAAACCTAGACTTATCGACTCTCATCAATGAGCGATAGGACCATAAAATCTTGTTCAAACCCGCAGAGTGTATAGTCGAATAAGTTAACAATGTACATTTGGCATTCTCATTTGTTTTCATTGTGTCAAACCTGAGAGAAAGAGATGAAAAAGCAAAATAGTATCATTTTATCCAAATCATTGTTGTCAAAAAGGGGTGGGTACAAAATTAGTAGATGGTCCCCTTGATGGATCGCGTAGGGATTTGACTTGACAACATCCTTTTCATGGTGGTTCGCACCATTGCGCATGACCTCTCTTCTCAATCCTCCTCATCGGTGCCCGCGGTAGCTTCTCTTTTCATCTCCTCCAAAGCACGGACCTCTTTGCAATAATCATTGTATGTTTCCATACTCTTGCTGAGCGAGATCCTTCACATGACTTCCTCAGGAGAACTTGGCCTTTCTTGAGCCAACTCCGCTTGGTTGAGCAATGGTCTCGGTAATTGTGAATCGATTCTCGGTGAGTGCATAATAGAGTCATGAAGTCAATTCATCCATTGATCGCATTGAGTTTTGAGGATGCAACTATTACCTTGCATAAGTTCTTCGAATGATTTCATAATTGCATGGCGGTTCAACATCTCACAAATGTTGACTCAAGGCAAGCCTCAAGGTCATCTGGTTTAAGTCTTGAGGTGCTTTCAAGTCTCCTTCAGGTGAAATGCCTTCGAACGTTTAGTGCATTGAGCATCGTAGTATTGATCTTTGTTAGGATAATTGGCTAGAGCGGCTGAAGGACTCAAAATTGCCTCGACCCGGCCTGCGGCTGCTTGTCATCCTCATCATCTATTCTAAGCGTTGACGAATGTCCCGAAGCAAATTAGGAGCATCCATTGGACTGAAGGTTATAGGAGATGGCGAAGTTGCCACGAAGTCGCGTCACAGGTGTGATGGCGTGAAGCTGGCGAAGATCGTGACGGGCGACACCAAAACTCGAGTCGAGGGACTCGAGGGAGAAACGATGAAGGCCTGTAGGCATCAAAATTCTGAAGAACCTCAAATATGACTAATTTATAGAGAAGATCAAAGGACAACGTCGTGAAATCTCAAAGCCCAACGAGGGAAAGGTGTGTCTCGCTTCTGAGGCGAGACACCTTGATAATGTCTCGGCTGGCAGGAACACTCGCCACTAGCGAGACACCTTGATGTCTGGCTGGGGACGCGTGTGTCTTCGCCGCAGTCGGGGACAGCCTTGTGTGTGCCATAAATATGGCGAGCACTTACTTGTGTCGTCAAGGTGAGACACCGGGAATACTTGAGCGAGCTCTTGAAGGGTCTAATCAATGCGATGGGGCCCGCGGACTTTATCAGCATAAGGGCGTTGGGATACTTTAATGGGTTACCGCGAAAATCGCCCACTGTGATTTTTAGGGCATTTAATGCGTGCTATAAAGCGTGAAACCGTTACAACAGCTGGCGGAGGGCGACAACTGCCTGCATGATCGTGGCGCATTATCTCTTACCGCCCGGCGGCCGTATACCGCGGTAATGACGTAAACATGGCGATTGGTACGGCGCTAGCTACAAATGTGGAGCACTTATGACTTGTGTTTCTTGGAGGGCACGTTTCTAAAGACTATAAATACCCCCTACATCCACTTGGGGGATGCGGCATTTAGCTGTCGAGAGATCAAACAAAAACGAGGCTTTGTAAAGAGAGAGAATCAAGCTTCCAAAGTTCAAGAACCACGATCTACGCGGAGATTCCTCGAGTTTAAGCTTTGACTTATTCTTGAGAAGAGTAGATATCTTACTTTGCTAAGATATTTGCTTAAGTTCTTGTTTCCTTTCGAAGCATCAACTAAACCCGTCGATTAGGCGATGTCGTTGCTTTCGGTGGTCCCGGTTCTGGCGTCCCGGCACGAGGCAAAGTCCCGCGAAAATAAAGAATCTACACAGTGTCTTTTGTTGAGTTTGTGAGAGTTATTTAAATTTCTTTGTAGCGAAAATTAAGGTGTAATTTTCTTAAGTTTTGCAATGGAAGCGACAAAGAAATCAACTTCGACTTAAACGATGGCGACCACATGGGAATAGCGGTCTCGGCAGAATCGTTGTGTAGCCATGTGCTACGTGATCAAGCCGACCTCATGGTGATGGGTGAATTATTTCTTGATCAAGCCAAGTTGAAGAATATCTCTCCTCTTCCTCATGAAGTCCTCCTCATCCCGCAAACATCGGATCTATCTCCTAAGAGAAGTTGTTACATTACTGATGCTGCGATTCTCGTTAAACTGCGGCGATTCCCCTCTCAACAACACCGGTGGATCTCCACCGGGAGCTCTGCTCAAGTTGACTCCTTTCGGAAGAAGAGTCATTCAACAAGATCTCAACGCTCACGGCGAAGGCTCGTCGAGACAGCGTCAAAAGATGGCGGAACAACTTGCAAAGGCCATGGAATCAGCGAGGCGGAGTTCATTACAACATGAACTCGGCGTGATGGCGTCGACAAGTTACAACACCTCAACCTCAATCCGCCGACCTCCTCCCAGGAAGAATGGGTTCTCGTCAAAGGACAGATTGACAGGAAGGGCCTTAGCGCCGTGCGCGTTGCTCATGCGTGCCATTGTTAGCAAAGGCATAAGAGTCTAAATCAACAAGGAATGCGACCAAAATCACAAAATTTGGGTCCGAAGTCGACATCGCTCAAGAGTACGCCTCGACAGCGATCTTCGGCCAGAGCGGCTTCGGTACCACCTGTGAGGCGGCCTAAAGCTGCCTGCGCCAGCAATGGCGGTGTAAAGTATCTCAGCGTCGGCCGAGAGCAGTAACCTCGCCCGAAGCGGCGACCTTCCATACCTTAGCAAGAATTTGGTTTCTCCGCCCCTTTCATTCACTTCTCGGCTAAGATAACAACAATTAAGCACGGAAATTTGACAACCGGTGTTTAGTCGTCTTGGTTCCACGGCCAGTAAAGACAAAATATCGGTGAAAAGCGTTTGGATTACCAGTCGGAAGAGTCTGAGCATTGAAACATCTGAGGCTTCTAAAATTCAGTTGCATCTCGTTTGAGCATCCCAGGGGTTAGGGCGTCTACTAAAGGAAGAACTTGAGGCCAAAGCGATTCGAGTTATGGCTCTTTTGAGAGCCAACCCATACTGAGTCTTGGCATGTGAACATTGTTTATGGCAACATTGGCGGACTTCACTTAGCGAGGTTAGATGGATCACTATTAGTGATGTCATTCCCTTCGCGGAATCGGGATGAGAGGTTCCCCATTCTTTGCTTGACAAAGAAGCATAGCGAGCAT
>WHSE01000305.1:0-28260 GCA_012295165.1 Asparagus setaceus
CAAACTAGTAGTTTACACATCCTTCATTAGTTTGTGAGATTCTTAAGTCTTTACTCATATTTTATGAACATTCACTAGCTTGTGAGATTTTTAAGATTTTTTGATATTTATTGCTTTGAATTCTTTTAAGAATGATTGTTTGCTGTTTTATTTGGAAGTTTCATTACTAAGATAAATTTTTAGGCCTGATCAAGAGTCGCGCGGACAAATAATATGCAATTATTAATACTTTTTAAATCAATTATGTATATAAGTATATATAAACTTACTAAATAAAGTTTATTTTAATTTTTTCATATGCTCACTTTCGTATGGACTGTTGATTACTAATTTTAAAGAAGGATATGTCATATTCTATATTTCAAAATTTGGATGAAATCAATACTCTAAATGTTTGCTCAAATATAGTTCAACATTTGTATGGATATTTTCCAAAACCACAAAGATTAATCCTTGAGCTCTTGCATTATCTTTGAAAATTTTATGACTTATTTTATAAATTCATTTCATACTCTTCATATAAAAGCCTCTTCGCTCACCTGCTTCGACCTGCTTCTCCTACTTGAATGGGGCCCACATCAAGATCAAATCCACTCGTGCGATCTTCTCCAGAGACTACGCTCGGCTACTTCATTCATCTCCTACTTCCTTCAGCTGCTTCATTCAGTGGGGCCCACTTGAATGGCCTGTCCCAGTGTATTTGATTGCCACGCCTTTGCCTTCCTTCCTTCGTTGCCACCTCTTTGTAGGTGGAAGCGGTATCACCTCTTTCTTCCTCATCTTGTTTTCCTCTGTAAGAAAAAATCAGCCTTCTCCTTTTTTCCTCAGCTTCTTATCCCTTTTCTTCTCTTCCCCACCCAACGTCGCCGCCACTCCTTAGCCACGGCGTCTCTGTGACACCGGTTCCTCCCAAACATATAACTCCAATAATCTCTATTCTCCTTTTAACCTTCATGTCGTATTTTCAAAAGGCCCACCGACTCTCTCCTTTTCTTTTCACACGACTCTTATGGGAGGATCTACGAGACTTCAAGTTGAAGGTTAGTTTTCATTTAGTTTATTTTCAATTGCTTGTAATTTTTGTGATTAGGGATTTGATTAGACTTCTGTCATTCTATCTATGGATATTTCCCCTTTTGTTTTTTTTTTAGTACGGATCTGATTTCTCTTTTTTTCTTTTTCTTTTAAAGCCCCATGTATCTTTTTTCTTAAGTTTGATTGTAATTTTTGTGATTAGGGATTTGATTAGACTTCTTTTTTCGATATTTTCAATTGATTGTAATTTTTTTGATGAGGGATTTGATTGATTCTATCTCTGGAGATTTCCTTTTTTTCTTTTTCCCCTTTTATTACGGATTTGATTTCCTTTTTTTCTTTTTCTTTTGTGATTAGGGTTTGATTTGATTAGAGCTCTTTCTTTCTTTAAGTTTTGATCTCCTTCTGTTTTCATCTTCTTTATTTTCTGGTTTCAAATTAATTTTTTTTCTGTTTGCCTGACTGCTATCCTAATGTTAATGACAACGATTTCACTGTATATAAATGTTTCTCACCTTAGCTTTTAAACCCCATATTTTCAGCATACCATTATGCTGATAACTTTGTTCTCGAGCTTTATAATTATAGGATAGTTTGGTTGTGAGTTTGTAACTATAACTGTACTCATAATTTATTAGAAAAAAAAAAAAAACATTGATAGTTTCAGTTGGTTCTTTCACGATAACTGCAATTGCAAAATGAGCTATGTTTTTAGCAAAAATGAGTGCAGCCATTTTGTAAAATGAGGTAGTTACAACTGCAGTGTCATTGTAGCTGTAGTGATAGTTGTATTTTTTTTTCATTAAACCACCAAGAACTTTCAGCATTTTGTACTAAACCCCAATACCTTTTGTGTAAATTACAGTAAACCCCAACAACTTTCAAAATGGTTTTATGTTGTTTTCGGATTGAATTTATGGGAGTTATCTGCAAAATGCGGAAATTAAATTATTGGGGTTTTGTGCAATTGCATAAGTTATTGAGGGTTTATTACGATTTTGAAAGTTTTGGGGTTTACTGCAAAATACTGAAAGTTTTGGGGTTTGGTGTAATTTACCCTAAAATTTATATTAGGAACATATATACACATGATGACAATATAGGCTATAGAGGACACACATATATACTAACATTGTACCACATGTTAAGGATTGACTATCAGAAGATAAACAGAGCAGGTAAGTGAATAAGAAATAGTTCTTCAAAATTTGACTCACTTAAGTCCATCTCTGTAGACATCATGTTCTGCTCGCTAGGTTATTTCTTCTTAGCATGGAAGCATGGGCAAATTATAGCACAACACAAAGGAAAACTCATGGTATTGCCAGAGCCATTTTTGCCAGTGTCAAAGTCTTCTTTTCCTGTTGATCCTTTTATATTTAACTTGATAAGAATTGGAGGTATCTGCTGATTGATGCAATAGTTTTCTACCAGTTATTTGAAAGGAAAAAAATCCACAAACATATAGGAGGCCAAATTCGGAATTGAAAATTATATCTCAATTGTCCTATTATGTTGCTTAGAAATATTGATCCGTCGAATGTTTATGCAATGGAGCGAGCTTAATTTGTCATCGATTTGAAAAAAATGTTATTGATGCAGAGATAGCAATTGGACATCATCGTGGAAAAATTTTTCTTCCAAGAATTCCTCTACAACCAGAAAGTGATAAATATGCAATTCCGTTTAAAAGAACACAATTTCCTATTAAGTATGCTTCACAATCGAAGCATAAACAATCAACAAGGCACAAGGACAAACATTAGATGTACAGAATTTGCCTTCCTCAATTTGTATTTTCTCATGGATAACTATATGTTGCCTTAATTTTCGTGTCTACTTCATACATATCTATGATACAAAAATCAATTATCTTAGGTTTGTATTTTATTTTTCATATCCAAATTATATGCATTGTTGTATAATGCTAACATCTATTATGCTTCGTGTTTTCATGAATTGTCTATTCCTATCTTAGAGAAGCAATTTCTTTCCGACATTAATTGCATAAATGCGCTAATGCGGAAATGACTTTGGAACATAAATATATTAGAAACATCACTCCATGGACAAGAAATTGGACCGCTAAATTGCGAGTTTTGGAGAAATCGTTCCGCACAAATCCTTGTGTTGTGAATATCAAAGACCGATACTTGTTGATGAACAGGTAAATCTCATAATTAGAATACTCATGATTATGCTATTACAAGGCCATTCTTATAAACTAAAGAAGTTTCCCTAATATTTTCGATAAATTCTTGATGATTGATGCTAGAGTAATAACTTATAATTTTTATTGCTTAGGAGTACATTTGCATATCATTGACTTTATGCTAAATGTTTGAAATTGTGAAGATCTCTGCTAATTGCATAAGAATCTCTACAATTCCTTGATAGACACCTGAGAAGTGAAGAATATCACTTACTTTTCCATAATAACCCAATAATATTTGAAAATTTCCGATTTATTTATAAGATGATAAGCACCATGTGCTCTCCAAATTACACTTATTTTCATTCGAGACAAATCATAACCCTAGCATTGATTGATAAAATTTGTGACTAAATAAATGGAGGAGAGAATGCAATGTTTCCTATTGCCTCAGCCCTTGACTATATTATATGTTTCTAACTTACAACTTAAATAGTCTAGCAGTTAAGACTAAACTAAAGTATTTTTACATTTTGTGTTTATTATTACCTTAGATAGGCAAATTAACCTAATGGCATATGAGTCATGACATATATGCTATTGCCTCAGCCTTTGACTATATTATATGTTTCTAACTTTGTCCTTCTATTTTATCCCCAGCTACCTACTACTAAATTATGTCTAATAAAACATGTGACATGTGCACGTTGTGGCTAGAAATGATGATTTAACAACGAAAGGGCCTCAGAATCAGATGAAGAAGATAAAACTTCTTCGTTGGGAAGAAGAAACCATCTTCTTTATTAATGGCCCTTTGACTCGTGTCATGCAATTATATCAGCATTCACAACAAATTATCTTCTAAGTTTTCTGCTTTTAAGTTCTCTTTTTTATAGAAGTTTATGTGACCAAAGCTAAATCTGCTCTAAGATAAATTGTTATTGTTGTACTTTGCGCTACAATTGTAGTGTATCTCCTTTATGAAATACATCTCCTACGTAGCTCCTAACTCATGATCCTTTTGCAAATATTAACAGTGTGCCAATAGACTATATTTATTACTTAAAATGTTTCATTTGCATATGTAGGGACACGAGTTCAATGCACTATCTTTGCACCTCATATTATACCACTTGCAAACACTCTTAATATCCTATGCTACTATCATGTTTCGAATGCAATTGTGAAACCGATAGCCGAAAAACACCAAATAGTGAATCTTCCATATCAATGGGTCATAAGCACAAGAACTCCTATAGCTGAGGTCTCTGAAGATAAGCTCACAACAATGTGATTCCAACATCCTTTGATTTTCTTCCATTCGCAATGCTTTCATATGCTTAACATAAAATGTAAACAATGTGGTGCAATATCATAAACTTTTAGTCAACAATTCCAGTGTCGAGTCATGCTTTCTAACTTAGATTTATACTACTTTAACAAATATCGTTTTCGTATAGAACTCAATGATGTGCTTCCTAACTTACATTTATACTACTTTAACATATGTCATTTTAGTATAGAACTCCATGATGCTCTGGAATCTATATTCACCACCATTTTCGGATTATCTTTGAGAAATTATTCCCAATCAATGCCCTACAACTTATGGAGAACACCAATCGGTAACAACATGATCAATCTCACATGTATAGATATTGATTTACTAAATACAACTATTAAAATTGCTTCTACCACTATTACGGAAGAAGTTCTTGGCGTTGCATCATTGGTGACTTCTCAACCAAGAAAGAGTATTATATTCAGCTCAGGGCGACCTCTCTAAAGCCGGGGTGAAAATATTGAGAAAGTATATGGTAACCAAAGTCGTAGAAGTCCTTGACAATAACAACACAACATAGGCCCGTCTATTATCGCAAGCTCGGACCTTTTGTTGTACATATACTATATGTATATCCTTCTGCAACTCCATGGGACATGCTAACAACTAGACCAGACTTAATACTTTTGCAAGTCTATGTATAATATTTTGGAACTCTATGTACATGCCAACAACTATAAGCTACATATATACTTTTGGAACTTCAATTATAATCGGTAGTGTCTGAACCTTTTATGAACTACTATATTTGTCGGTTTCATATACTTTTGGAACTTCAGATATAATCAGGTAATATCTCTGAACCTTTTATCAACTACTATATTTGTCAGTTTCATGGAATTTGAATGCACATTTGCGTGTGATTTATTGATTCAAGTTGACAATTGATTGGAAGTCCTGAATGAATCTTCATGATAGTTGTCTACAAGGAATCACCTTGCATATATATATATATACTTCGGGTTTAGAAACACATCTTGCACCTACATACACTCCAGCGTGCAAGCATCGTGCATGTCTTACTAGTATCTAACAAAGTCTTAAGAAGACTACAGGAAATACTCAAAAGAATCAAATTAGAGGGAATGGAGATAACAACAAAAACAATTGAGAATCATAAAGCTCAAGGCATAGGAAATCACAAACTAAAGGGACCTCAATAACTGACACATCTCAAATGTGTAATAAGTCTTTGGTGCTTACCTTGAAAGCGAGTAAAGGAAACACTAAGGAGACAAGATTTTGATTTTCTTACAGCAAGAGACGATACATGTTTTAAGGTTCAAGGTATTTATTTCTTTGAGAGAGATGAAGAGATCTCCAAGAATTAGCAGTTCCTTTTATCATTTATGTATGCACCTTTTACAATATATTTATTAATAAATTTAAATTTATTTATTTTTCTTATAGTCACTTTCACATGAACTATACATTAATATTTGGGTAAATTACACTAAACCCCATGAACTTCTAGCCTTTTGCACTAAACCCCAACGAACTTTCAAAATCACACTAATGTTGGGAAAAAGGAGGAAGTTTAATAATTAAATAATATTTCATTGCCCACCAAAATATCAAGTACACGACTCCTTAAATAACACTAAGAGAAAACTGAAAATACTAGAAAATAGGGATCACATTAACCATTAACAAATAAAACATCCAAATAACCACTACTAACAACACTTAACCACGTTCTCCTAAAGATAAGCAACTAATTTTGAATCAATTATTCAACATTCTCCCTTGATTCAAAATTTCTTATTATTCCTCTTGAATCTTCATAGAGCACTTCTCTCCATAATCTTGTAAAGCACTTCTCTTCACTTTGTGATGCACTTCTCATCTCTATCTTGTTGATGCACATAATCATCAATATTCTCTTAAAAGGAGCACCTCTCTCCACAAATATTGATAGAGCACTTGTCTCAATCACTCCATGATGCACATCTCACCATGATTCCTAGAGTAAAATTTCTTCTTCAACTGCTTGTGCCATATTTGCTTGTTCTTCACCATTATATCGACAATATTTTTGGATATGACCAAATCTCTTGCATTTGTGACATTGAGGTTTTCCTTTATGCCAACAATCCTTCTCCTCATGGCCAAGTTTCTTACAATGGTTGCATTGGACGCCTTTGCCTTTCCCTTTTGAAGATGAAGTTATGGCTAATAAGGCTCCTTCAATTTTTTCACCATTTTCTTCCTTCCTCATTGATCTCCTTTGATCTGACGAGGGCATTGACTAAATCCACTAGAGTTATTTTGGATAGGTCTTTGGAATCTTCAAGTGAGGAAATTTTGGACTCATACCTTTGAGGGGAGCATCCTAAAATCTTATCAACCACTCTTTCATTTGAAAATATTTCACCAAGCAATCTAATTTGATTGACAATAGCCATAAGCTTACCGATATACTCTTTGATGGTCTCACCTTTCTTCATCTTTTGCATCTCAAATTCCTTTTGAGATTGAACTTGCATCAATTTTGTTTGATCGTTGCCCTCGAACTCTTCCTTTAGCATCTCCCACCCTTAGGTGATTCACAAGTCATTATACTTGTGAAGATTCCGTCCGACACGACGAATGGATACAAGTGAGGGCTTTTGGCTTCTTTGCTTTTTCTTCATCATGCTTCTTGATTTGGTTTAGGGTTGGATTTTGTGGAAGAGGGGTCGGCTCATAGTCACTCTCAACAATCTCCCATAAACTCAAAGCTTTTAAATGGGATTTCATCTTGATAGACCAAGATTGATAATTGTCTCCATTGAGGATGGGGTATGGAGGCGAAAAATTGTTGGATGCCATTAATAACAAAGGTTGATCACTCTATTTTTTTTTTAAAATCCTCACAAAGGCTCTGATACCATGTTGGGAAAAAAGGAGAGGAAGTTTAATAATTGAATAATATTTCATTGCCCACCAAAATATCAAGTACCACGACTCCTTAAATAACACTAAGAGAAAACTGAAAATACTAGAAAATAGGGATCACATTAACCACTAACAAATAAAACATCCAAATAACCACTACTAACAACACTTAACCACGTTCTCCTAAAGATAAGCAACTAATTTTGAATCAATTATTCAACAACTAAACCCCAATGAACTTTTGTAGAAAACCCCCTTACTAACACCGTTAAGTCTGACTTGGCACGTGCAATGCACGTGACTAAAAAAGACTAGAATGCCCTTTAACTTATTAAAATTTTTATTTATGATCTTTTTCTATATATTCCGCCCTAATCATAAATCTCTCATTTTATTTTTCCCCTAACTCTCCTCTTAAGATCGGGCCCGGACATTTGGTTTCAAAGTCTTTTAATGGAAAGTGACTCAACTTGACAAAGCCCTAATTTCGTGAACCCCTAGACCCGACCGATTCCCTCAATGCCTTTTGCTCGGTAATTTTTTTAGCAGTTGGAAAAAAAGGGGAAGGGGTTATAATATTTTAAGTGGGAGTGTCTTTTTTAATGTGGGGTATTTTAGTCCACACAAAAGTAAACCTGACACCGTTTGAGGGTTATCTGCAAAAGTCCGAAAGTTAGGTGGGGTTTTCTACAAGTCCAAAAGTTCATTGGGGTTTAGTGTGATTTTGAAAGTTTGTTGGGGTTTAGTGCAAAAGTGAAAGTTCATGGAGGTTTAGTGTAATTTACCCTTAATATTTTAAAGTAAAAAGTTAGATTTTATATTTCATGTGCGAATTTGATAATCGGTGATATTTAAAGAGTTATAGATATTTTTAGTATTTATGGTTAATAAAAGAAAAGTTTTAATATATTTTTAGTATATTAGTTAAGAATTCCTTGAATTATGCTTTTTAAATTCTAAATAATTAGTGCAAGGTATTCAAATCATTTAATGTGAATAGTTTTTAATCCACTTCGTCTTCCCTGTTGATGATCTAGAAGTCCTGGATCAATGGAAGATAGGTTTCTATAAGCTCGAAATTGGGAAACAGAGTTCAAGGAGTTCGACGAAGAGTTTATCGAGGGTTAGATCCTCAGAAGAGGAAATTGAGGTCTATTCAAAGGGCATTATGAAAATTTTGAGTCATTTGCATTTATGGTGCTTGTTACTAGGAATTTTAAGCATGAACAAAGTTTTCGTATCTTATCAGATGGATATTATGCATGTGAATTAGCATAAGATTGCTTAAAATTTGATCAACTTTAAATAAAAGTCTTATTAGAATTTAGTTCACTTTGCATAAATGCAAAATTTAAGACATATTTTGCACTTAAAATTTAGTGTGTGTTAAATACCCAAAGAAAATTTGTACTTATATTTAACAACACAATTATAATAAAGAAATAAACTTAAAAATAGTCAAGATATTTGACCACGTGCAATGCTAAAATTGGTTCGGCAATGATAAAATTGATATTCCTTCTACACTAAGCCCAATGCTGCAAGAATCTATTTTCTTTAAAAAATTCACCATAAAAATTTCAAATATACTAACAGAGAAGGCATATTCTTTCAACAAAATGACCCTAAATATTTACAAACACGTAGAAGATTAAGATAAAAATAAACTTTATACCTAGCTTACAATAACTTTATATGCATCCTCAACTTTTCTTATTACATTAGAAGAAATGTATGTGATTAAATATAGGCTTACATAGTCTTTCATAACTCTCAGCCATGAGCATTTAGCTTTTCAAAAGAGTTGTGTTTAGAAGTTTTAGTTTCTCTTACCTTTTGATTCCTTCATCACCTGCACTTAAACAGAAAATAAGAAATTATTGATATTGAGAACAAAAATCTAATAGGGCCCAACAAGAATATAAGAATATATAAATTGAGACATCAAATGAGTAGTTCAAAAATCGATAAAAATCAATTTAATAAAAAGTATAATGGGTAAGAAAGTGATTTTTACCTCATTTGCAAACAATAAATACCAATATAAAAAGCAAGTGATAGTTAATTATCATTGACTTATTAATATGATTATTTTAATTTGTTTTCCAAAGGAAAATGCAGTTATTTCTCCACTGAGTTTCATGCTTTAGTATGCTACAATAGAAGATATTCTTTTCCTAATTCAGATATAGGTTCATCTTGTGATGGACTTGTGAAATGGTTCTTTTATAAAATAGCATATATATGTACATCAAGATAAGCACCAGCACATGCATCATTTTTATAGTTCAAATATGTGAGTTTGACGCACACAAGTATTGTAGTTTTAGAGGAGAGGAGAAGAAGAGTTTGTTTGTGGGGCTCGGTAAGTGAATTTTCTTTATCTTTTGCTATATAAATTCACAGAGAAATTGTTTCAATTTATAGAGACTTTTACCCAATCATCTCTACCCCAAAAATCGCCTTCAAATAAATTCAATTAAAAGCCATTTATCACCCTAATTAAAACCCATTAAGAGCCTATAAATTCTCCATTATGACCATTTATTATCCAATATTATCTCATTTAATACATTGATTTAATTTGGACAAATATGCTAACATCTCCTACTTGGCCAAACTAAACAAATGATATGCCTCCCACTATCCGTAAGATCACATGTTTTCTTCTTATCATTACTCCCACTATTCATGAAGAGTAATTCACATTTCATTATTCATAAAATTTATTTGGACTTATTTATTCCTAAGTCCCATCAAACTCACGTGTTTGATAAAACTTTCCTTGGTATTCCTATTGTCAAATGATCGGCAATTATATCGTACTAGGGATGTAAGTCACTTTAACTTCTCCATTTTCTATAATATCTCGAATATAGTGATGGGATCTCAATGTGTTTTCTTTGGAACTATTCACTCCACTATTGATCAAGCTAATGTTGCACGGTTATCACAATAAATATCAAAAGGTCCTTCTAACAAATTGAGATCTAGATCAATAAAAAATCGTCTTATCCGGCGGCATGTGTAGTTGTCATCGCAAGTTACATATTGACTTCTTGTGTATATCTAGCGGCACACCCTTATTTCTTGCTACTCCAAGCGACTTCTCCTCTAAAGATGAACAAGTGTCCCGAGTGGACTTTCCATCATCTTTATGACCTCGAAATCAACATCGAGATGTAGGGACTTCAAGCAAACTCGCTTGATAAATCAATATATGAGTCAATGTGCCTCGATATACTTCATAATCCTTTTAACGGACTTAGTAGTGTCGATCTGGATTACTTTGATATCGGCTAATCGGACTTCTGACATAAGCTAAATCGGATCGGTGCATAACATTACATACATCAAGCTTCCAAGCTTGAGCATAAGGAATATCTAATGGCTTCTTCCCTCTCGAACTTTGCTCTTTACACAATCACTTTCCTATAACCAACGAAGTTGGTGTAGGATTGAAATTCTCCATTCCAAACCTTTTAAGGCCGATCTTAAATACTTTTCTTGATTTAAACTTAACATTCTAGACTTTCTATCTCAAATTATTTGAATTCCTAGAATATGTGATGCCTCACTCATGTCTTTCATCTCAAACTTTTCATTGAGATCGACTTGGTTTTGTTCAATAGTTCTATGTCATTTTATTGAGCAATATATCATCCACATACAAAGATAATATAGTGAACTTACTCCCACTTTGCAAGACATATACACAATTATCTAATTTATTTTGAACAAAACCAAGTTTGGTGACCGCATCATAAAATTTGAGATACCATTGTCTAAAAGATTATTTTAAACCATCGAAATTTTATTAACTTCGTAAACTTTATGTTCTGTTCTTTTACACGAAAATCTTGGTTGTTACTTATATATCACTTCCTTCAACTCGGTTGAGGAATCTGTTTAACATTCATTTGGAATAACTCCAAATCAAGACATGCAACAATAGTCAAAATGATTCTCATGGATGTAAATTTAGCTACAGGAGAATATGTCTCCTGAAAATCTATTCACTATTCGGTTTATAACCCTTGGCAACTAATCGTGCTTTAAATTTATCAATAGACCCATCAATAGGGTATTTTTTTTTTGAGCACTCATTTGCATCCTATGGCTTTTCTATTTTACGGTAGATCACTTAGGTCCCAAACCTTGTTCTTTTCTATAGAATCAAGTTCTTCTCTCATGGCTTCAGTCATAGATCTAATTCATGCGATTTCATTGCTTGAGAAAAGTTTAAGGGATCTTATTCTTCTATATTTGCATCTACAGAAACAAGATTGTTCACATGAATATAAATAGTAATCATACATCCATGGGGTTGTGTTCTAGGCATTTTACCTAAAACACCCATATCTTGAGGTTCATCATTTTTCATAGGTATTTTATTATTTTCAAGGTTAGGTTCGTTCACAATATCGGGATCATTAGTGGGAGCATTCTTGTAATAATCATTATTTATTCTTGTCCGGAGGTTCTGTTTCCTCTTGAGCTGTTCCTCTTCCTCTAGATTTTCTAGAAATGTAGTATCTCTGCTTTCAATGATCCCTTTTTCTTTGTTATAGAACTTATAATCTTTTAATTTTTCTTAATACCCTATGAATCTACACTTCAATATTTTAAAGTCCAACTTATCTCTAAATTGACTTGGAATGAGAACATGGGCTATACATCTCAATTTTAGAGATGACTCGATCTATTTTCGCCCATTCCATAATATATAAGGTGTAGATGCAATGATTTGATGAGAATTCTATTTAAAATGTAGTTTGCAGTTAATAATCTTCTCTCCAAAATTTCTTGGAGAGACCTAAATGAGACAACATGCATCTAACTATATTTAATAATATTCTATTCTTTCTTTCATTTGCACCATTACGTTGAGGTGTGTATGCGACATTGTTATATGCCTTTTAATTCCATCTTTGAACACAATAACTCTCAAATTCTTTAGAGTTATATTCCCCACCTCTATCAGTTCTTAATATTTTAATATTTCTTCCAATTTGATTTTCAACTTGTCTTATATCTCTTAAAGCATTCAAAAGCTTCTAATTTTCTAGAGATAAGATAGACATGTGTAAACTTGAAATAATCATCTATAAAGATAATAAAATATTCTTCTTGTCATGAGTTCTAACATTTAGGGGGCCACAAATATCAGAGTGTATCAACCCTAAAAGTTCATTGGCTCTTTGTCACCAATAAAAGGTTTCTGGTCATTTTACCGGTTAGACAATATTCACATGGTGAGGCTGAACATTAGGCAGTCCGGGCAACAAGTTCACTTTGGTAATCTGATTTATTTCTTAAATATTAGCATGTCCTAGTCTAGAATGCCACAATTGATTGAAATATAGGGACAAGTAGTTCAAATCGAGTTTTCATTATCGAATTATTAGGAATTACGGAAGAATACACAATTCATGCTCGGGCATATATTTTCCCATAGCATACACTTTATTGTTTTCCATATAGAAACCGGTTATTATAGAACCTAATTTCTAGTCTTTTCTTCATCAAGTCGGGAGCAGATCAGATTAGCGAACTCGGCGTAGAACACATCTTTGAGGACAAGAACAACGTCCCCAGATCCAATGCAATGCGAACCAATACCTTCTACATCGAGATAGGTATTATTTCCCATATAGATCCTCTGTTCTCCTTTCTTATTCGGTGAATTCGTGACTCCATTCTTGTCCTTTACGATATGTCTAGTCACAGGAGTCAATCCACCGGCCGTGATGTCCATCATCATAGAATTGCACTCCGTCACACCCGGCAATTCTCTCTTGCTGATACTTCTTGGATTATAGCCTCCCTTATTCTCCTGTTTTCTTCTTGTGGACAGTTGGATTTGAAATGTCCAAACTTTTCACAGGTGTAGCAGGCTCTATCGGGTACTTCTTCTTAAATTACTGTAATTTTGGACCTCTAAGTTGTGGTTTATTAGGGCCAGAGTTTCTATTTCTTCCAGTTTGTTGCCTCTGGTGCCCATAGTTGATTTCTGTTGCACCATGTTTAGTTACGATCTTTCTGGCGGCTATTAAATCTTGTTCTATAGCTAAATACATTGGCAATTCCGTAACAAATTTAATGGCAGGATTCATTCTTAATGTAGTGGTAGCTACAGCAAGGGAAGGTGAAAGACTATTCAATATAGTTGCCACTTGCATTCTTTCTGGGATTTCGGTCCTGGCAGTAGATAAGTCCTTAGCCATGACAATCATTTTGTTTATATGTTCTACGACATTGTCTCCCTCTTGCATACAAGAAGAATTATACTTATGCAAGAGGAGTTGAATATTAACTTTCAAGGCAATGTCGTATTTATCTTTTATTGATTGCCACACGTCCGTGGAGGTTTTACAAGTTTCAAAAACTTTAATCAAATAATCTTCCATGAACATTAGCATAAGACTTTTTGCCTTTTTGTCTCGACTTCCAATGCTCGAACCCTTTCTTTTCCTCAACGGTAGAGGTATTAGTTAAGGTAGGAATACTAGTTTCGATAACATCATCTATATTGCCATGTATAAGGCCATATCTAATTTTTCTATGCCACATATCATAATTGCTACCATTAAATTTTTGATATTTGCCAATTCACTTAGAACCAATTTACTAGCCATTTGGAAGATAACTAAAACTAAAGCGTGATGTTGCAAAATGTATTAGGATAAAATATATCTAATATTACTAGCAGAGGAAATATATATAATTTTTTTAAAATAAACTGAAATAAATAAACCTTAGATCTCGGTTTGATTAGGTTGGGATAGGATTGATTAGCGAGTAACACCAATCTTGATTCGTCCGACTGATGTTAGATTGAGCGTGACGGTTGGATCTAATGGTTGAGGCACGATTGAAGTTGATACAGTGTTGTCTCGGTCAAAGTTTTCTACACAACCGAGATTTTTAGTAAAAGAAAATTCTCGGTTTTCAAGGTGGGGATTTGTGGCAGTGGACAATTCTCGGTTTTCAAGGTGGGGATTTGTGGCAATGGACTTCTCTCTTAAAAATCTTGTAACTAGCTTGTGAAAGATGCATTGTTTTTTTTTTATAAAACTTGGTTTTGGATTAAAAAAGAATTTGTTGTACGAGAGAAGAAGCAAAGTCACATGGGTGAGAAAAAAAATAGTACAAAGTGGACCTAGAGAACTATGTCTAGGCCAAGGACATCGAAGAAACAGAGGTTTTAGAGAATCTCGATACCAACACTAGTGGAAAAAGCAACAACAGCGGCGGCAACATCGGCGAGAATTTGTCGGTGATGTGAACATTCAGCGGCATTGCCATCGGCGATATTGCCGTCGGCGATGTTCCATTGCCGTCGGCGATGTTAAACATTGCTAGCGAGTCAACATCGGCCGGGATGCCGTCGGCGATGTTAACTATATATCGTTTTACGGCCGGACTTGCGATTTTACCACAGTAAAACCCTAACCCTACCCTAAACCCGCCGCCGCCGCCGGAGCGTTTCCGCCACCGCCGCCTCGCCGCCGCTGTTCTCGGCCTTCGCCGCATCCGTTTGCCGTCGTCCAAGTTCGCCGCGTCCCTTCGCCTCTTCTTCTCTCTCTTTTCAGGTGCAAGCCTCCGCCGCCGCCGCCCCCTCCGCCGCCGCCCGTACTCAAGGTATTATCTTCTTCTAATTTGTAGTATTTTAGTATTTCTTGCAATTTTATGGGTTATGAAATACACATTTTTGAAAAACCCCAAATTAAATTAACTAATCTAACCTTAATTACATTGATCTACCCAAATTGATCTTCATCATAACCTCAATAACATTATCTTAAGCATATAATCCTAATTAAGCCTACTTAAAGTTTGGTAACCCTAACCCTAACTTTAATTTTCATCAAATATAGCTAAATAAACATATCTACCCAAGTGAATAACATATTTTCAACTAACTTTAATCCAAAATTTAATATTTTCTAATTAATTAATTAATTTTAACTTTAACAACTTTAATCCTAACTTTAATAACTCAATAATCTACTTTAATCCTAACATTAATAACTTAATTAAATTAATCTACCAAATACAATCCTAATAGTAACCCTAATTATAATTTAATAACCCTAATCTTAACTTTAATAATCTACAATAATAATATACTTTTTCTTTTTAACATAATCCCATATATGATAGTACTAATTAAACTTTAGTCATCCAATTCCTAATTTAATAACCTAATTAAACAAATGTAATCAATTACTAATGACCCCTAATTCTACTAATTTTTACTCAAATATGATATTAAACCTAAATATAAGTAATTAATTTAAATATATATAATTCTAATCCTAATTCTATGAACTAACTATCGATTTAATCCTAATACCAAACCTAATTACATTGCAGTCTAGAACTGTAATTAAACTAACTTTAAAGTTTATATGATCAACAAAGTAACTTAACTTTAACAACTTAACTCTATCTCTAATTAATTAAATTTAACTTTAACTCTATCTCTAACTCTAATTAACTTTAACTCTATCTCTAATTAATTTATTTTAACTTTAACTCTATCTCTAATTAATTTTAACTTTAACTCTATCTCTATCTCTAACTTTAACAAAGTAACTTATCCTTAAATAACACTAATGCAATCATGATTATATTACCATAAGTCTAAAACTCTAATTAGCAGTGATTGTTATGATAAATGATTCGATATTATTGATACATTCAATTTAGTTAGATATATGACATTGCATTGTGTTATATATCATGGCAATATAAATCACAAGTCGTTACCCCTAGTTTCTCGTCTAATAATGTTGGATGTGAATCTCTTCTAATATAAGCATGCATAATTCTAGTTGGATGTGAAAATACTTTTATATCTAAAGAGAATAATGTGATTTATGTTAGGAGCATGATCTACATGCAATAATTATTAGATCCGTCGGGAGGATTCCCCTTCTCATACAAGTTAGGAATCTGAGGTGTATCATCTATCTTTGTATACTTTATGTATTTTTATTCATTGAAAATTTTGATAACCGCGTAGCATTGTTCTCAGTGTACAATAAGCGTATGTTGTTTGCGTGTCGATCTATAATCGATTTATTATCGATGATTGATCGCATTATTATCATACGGTGTACTGGGAGAACGAGAGTAAATCTTTAGAAATTTTGAGAAATAAAAGCATAAAGTATGTAAAGGTAGTTGTAGACACTACTATATTCCTAATGGGATAGGTCCATTTCTATGACGGTAGTTAAAGTGTCTTATTGAAAATTACATCGTTAGATTTTACTCCAACATAATTTATGTCGTGAAAAAGTATGATACTCATGCACAGTTAATTTGATCGTTAATAATAAAATTAGCATTACCTAATTATGCTCAATTTCATTAATGAATAAAATTATATATGTATATGTATATCATACGGATGAGGATAGTTCCGACAAATCATGGATCGATATTCCTCATTGATAGATGGAGGGGCGGTCGATATAAAGATGGGATAAATCAATTCATACGGTATGCCTTGGCGGACCACGGAAGTGGAATAGTGATGTCATGTATTGCCCTTCTTTGTTGGTGTAAAATATGGCGTTGGTCAATAAAAGTGATTTACAAAAACACTTAATATCGGATTTTATGAGGAGTACAAATATTGGGCGTTTCACGGGAAGGATGTCTTGAAGAAATGGAATTGATGGACAGCGAGTACGTCGATAGGAGGATAGATGATACACATACGATGCTTGCGATATGTTAACAGTTTCAAGTATAGATGAAATTGAAGATGCGGGGATCTTGGTTGCGGGAAATCGTGGCGTGAATGATCATGAGGAGATGGCGCAGATAATGAAAATGATCTGTATGAGAGTTGCACCGAGTTCACCAGGTTATCATTTATGCTGCGTCTTTTGCGTATAAAGTCTCTTAGCGGAATGGCAGATAAATATTTTAATATGTTGCTTGTGTTGCTGAGAAAAGTGATTCCAAATGGGAAAGAGAGCATACCAAAAAATTATGATGCTTCAAAGAAGATTGTTTCCGTTATAGGACTTGATTACAAAAAAATCGACGCATGCCCAAATGATTGTATCCTCTACTATAAGGATTTTTCAGGAGTGTCCAAATTGTGGAGTATCACGGTGGGTACAACGCAAAAATTATTCAACACATGGGACAGCAAGGTGTATGCTTAAGCAAAAGAAGATTCCAGCAAAGGTCCTTCGTCATTTCCCCTTAATACCCAGGCTAAAACGGTTGTATATGAATAAAGACACTGCTAAGCAAATGAGGTGGCACATGGAAGAACGTATAAATGATGGTAAAGTCAGACATCCGGCCGATGCATAGGCATGGAAGCATGTAGATCGAACTTTCCCTTGGTTTGCCAATGAGTGCAGGAATGTTAGACTAGGTTTGTCTAGCGACGGATTCAATCCATTTGGGCTTATGAGTTCGGTTGGTCTACATGGCACATTGTATTAGCGCCTTACAATTTACGCCTTGGCTTTGCATGAAACAACCGTATATAATACTTTCATTATTGATACGGGCAAGCATGCACCGTGCAATGACATAGATGTGTTTTAGAACCGCTAATTGATGAGTTAAAATAACTCGGTGAAGGGTTATGACATATGATACTCACACAAAGCAAACTTTGGACTCGTAGTATTTTACTATGGACAATTAATGGATTTCCGCCTATGCGAATCTGTCGAGGTTGGTCTACAAAGGGAACATATCGTGTCGGTTGTGGACCGAATTCAAAGGTATTTATCGCAACACGGTCGAAAATTTTACTATTGGTTTAACGGAAGGTGGTTGAACCGAAACAGTCTGAGATCAAAAATGGAGCAAATTTTTGATGGTGCTGATGAGAAGAGAGATGCTCTGCGTCCATTAGGTGGAAATCAGTTGTACATTTGCTTGAGAGGTTCCCTGAGTCGGGTTTGGAAAGAAGCTATTGAAAGAAGATTTACTTGGAGTAAGGAATTTTCATATTAACAAAAGGATATCAAAACGAAAAAGACAAGCACAAGTGGTGAGTGATGGGGCTGAAGTCGTAAAATTGCCCTCAGGATGGACAAAGTTCAGCATTTTTTTTCAACTCCCTTATTGGAAAGAGCTAAAAATACGACACAACTTGGACGTCATGCACATTGAAAAAATATTTGTGATAATCTTTTGTCCACACTGTTGCAAGATGCTAATAAATCAAAGGATGATCTACGAGCTCGTCAAGATCTAATTGCATTGAACATTAGAGAAGAACAAAAGCCGAAAAATATTGGAAATGACAGATATGAGTTGCCTGCGTCTCGTATTACGATGTCGAAGATTGAGATGCAAACATTTTGTCAAGTCCTCAAATCAATAAAGTTACACGAGGGTTTCTCATAAACATATCGAACAATGTCCAGTGCAAGAAAGGAAAATATTAGGTCTTAAAACTCATGATTATCACGTTCTTCTCCATCAATTGCTACCGTGGCACTACGCGATTACTATGAGAATAAAAAGCGGTGAAGGTTATTATTGATTTTTGTGGATTTTTGAAAGCTTTGTTCTAAAGTTATAGGCGTCCAGTGAATTTGAGAAACTTGGAGATATTATTTGAAACAATGTGTGAAATGGAGATGCTCTTTCCTCGTCTTTTTCCACGGTAATGGTTCATCTTACACAACATCTTGCGAGGAGGTGCAATAGCGAGGACAGTCCATTATCATTGGATGTATCCAATAGAAAGGTTAGTATTTAGACTCTAATGAATCTATTTACATCTATTAGCGTCAATAGCTTTACATCTATACCTGATTATTTTCCATTTTTAGATATTTGGGTTCAATGAAGCGTCAATTGCATAATAAAGCTCGTCGAGAAGGTTCAATAGGCGAAAGTTACGTGAGAACGAGTGTCTCTTATTTGCCTCTCGTTATATGAGAGGGGAACAAACTGTACTTCAAGCACCTCTTGATGATAAGGATAACACCATTCTCTATCCTCGTGGGATGAACAAAAATTATTCTAACATATTATTAGATCAAGCATGCATCGTAGTAAACAATCTTGAAATTTTCTGAATCTGGGAGGTAAAATATCACATAAGAGTTTTGAATATCATTTAACTAGTAAAATTTAATTTGACAATAATTCCTTGTTTATTGCATTAATAGGCAACATCGGGAAAAACTAAAGAATGAAGTTCTTGGTAGTACGGTACATGACATTAAAGAAAGACATATGAAAGAATTCCTGTTTGGTTGAAGAATGAAGTAAGTATTGTTAAATGTAGCAATATTTATATTTTCACTAAAAACTTAGAAATTATTGCTTTAATAATTATATTATTTTTATATTTAGATCCGAGAACAACTTGTCCTTAATAATCAAATATCAAAGAAGTAAAGGTTCACGCAAGGCCTTACTATCTTTGTAAACCAATATGGTGGGTATCGTGTTACTTGGTACAAATTTCACACAATGGAGGTTGATGATATGAAGGTCACCAGAATAGTGGTGTCATGGCTACCTTCTCACGGAATGTTTCTCAAATAGAAGAGATCGAATCGGTTGAAAATAATATAACATATTATGGGCGGTTGGAAGATGTGGTGGAGATATTCTACGGTTATGGTGGTCCAAATGAATATAAATACATGATGTTCATGATTCGATGGTGTTTTGCAAAGACTCAAAAGGATTCTTTTGGATTTACAATTGTCAATCTCGATAAAGAAATTGATAGTGATGAAAAATTCATGTTTGCATCTCAGGTGGGACAATGTTTCTATGTGAAAGATCCTACGGTTAAAGACGAGTGGGTTGTCCTATACAAGGATTCCGAGCTTATATTCAACATTCTACCAATGAAGATGGTGGCGAGAGCTATATAGAGAATTTCAATGTGCCAAATCGTGATCAATGAATTCTCGTACATAAAATGTAGTGTTTGATCTGGATGCTCCAACGACTTCGGACGGACATTCCAAATATTATCATAGACATTTCAAGGAGCTAAAATTATTTAGTTAAAGTTAGTCTTCATGTAACTTTTGTTTTAGTTTGCAAATTGTAATATGAATTCATTGAAAATCATGGTAGCGATGTATCTTAATTACCTTTTGGACAATATAAATTGCATATAAATATGTAATATATATCATCTTTTGTATATTCAACTTGCACATGCATACATCTTGAATTGAAATGAAAAGTTTAATAACTCTCTTATTACATCTTGTTTTATATTGGACAATATAAATTGCATCTATAATATATTATTTTGTATATTTATTCAACTTGCGGATGTCTAAAACATTAGCGGAGGCTATTGAAGAAGCCAATCCCATACAAGACCAATCCAGGAAGAGCAGCCTAGTTAGGAAGATATCGGTATAACTTAGTTTAAGTTAAGTATTTATTATTCTTGATATATGCACAATAATAATTTATTTCTGTTATTTCTTTAGGTGAGGAGGATGAACCATCTCTGTACCATTATATGCAGATCTGCGGTAATACTTCATGCATATATTGGTAGCGGGCCTTTACCAAAGTAATGCGGAGGAGTGGACTCAGCGGGCAGAGATACCAATTGGCCAAAAAGCGGTTGGATGGATGGATGCCAGATTGAGGAGATATTAGGCGATGCAAAAATAAAATCGAGACAAAGATTTGGTGAGTTTAATCATTTATTTTCGAGTATTTGATAATTAAATTGAATTATGAGAGCTTAAGGTTAAATAAATAAAAATGTTATCATTGGATATCAATTCAGTTGTAAATCGTGTTTTATATTATGACATACTAGATTTTTTGGTTTTATGACACCTAAAATTAATATATATAAGCGATGAACATATAATATCTTCATATTTGGATCCAAGTTCCCCTATAACATCTCAAAGTTTTGAGTCTCACGTTGTTAACAATGAGAATTACATATTACAAAGAGGTATCTTTCAAAACATAAGCCCATGTCACTTTCCGTAATTAAAGGAACACTCCTACGAGTTAATATCTAAAAGCATGAAGTAACTTGACTTATTTTAGAAAACTTAATGTTTTGAGTGAGTTGTATCCAAATATATGAGAATTTGGGGACTTGTATCCAAATACATGAGATTTAGAGGACCAATAAATTTCATCAATCTAATATGTATAATACATGCAAGCCAATAGTACTATATAAGTTCTGATTGATATTCATCTAGTGCGTAGTAGGCTTAATTAATAAGTAGGTGCTCTTATAACTTAATTAGTTGTGGATTCTTTTGGTATTTTCGGTATTTGATAATTAAATTGAATTATGAGAGCTTAAGGTTTAATAAATAAAAGTGTTGACATATTTATTATTTTTCTTTATTATGCGAGAAAAACTCTTCAAGAAACGGGGCCAGTAACTTTAAGAAAAGTTACGCGGATGGCTTTCGTGCATTTGTCAGTGGGGACACAATGGGATTCCGAGGGCAATGGGCTAATAACTTTAGCTCATATCTTGGATGCTTGATACGGAGGAGTGATAAAGTGAATCCTTACTACGAGGCAGCCTTGACCTAATGTCTGGAGAGTATATATCGAGATTGTTGGGTAAAATACTCTATTTTTCAATTATTTTACATTTTATCAATTGGCCGTGCTTAACTATATGTTAATATTTAGAGATATTTCAACATCGAAGACAATCTCGTAGGGTGGGATTTTTTATTTGGATACATGGGAAAGTTCAAGCATGCTCTTCGGGAGTGGAGACATGAGATAAAGAAGAAATGCTTTGAAAGTTTCACTCCTAACTGGGAGAGGATCTACAAGCGAGATAGGAGGATTGAGCCAGATCATTTAGCTGCACTTATTGTGTGGGGCGGGAGGAGCACCGGTAAATATGTATAAATGCATAATAGAAATTAGATTCTTCATATAATATTTGAATTTAGTGATATATTTCGTTTTATATTTACTAAAGTTCTCTTTGTTCATGTTGAAGAAAAAATGTCGGAGAAATAAACTAAACCGATGGAAGAAAGATTATGATCATCATACGGAACTACTTCATTTGCCAGTTGAGGATCAATTTTGTAGGACTACGGTATAAGATATTTTTATCTTATATATATATTCTCTCCGCTTCCTATAATATTTGATAAATAAAACTAATAAATAAATTTATAAATTTGAGCGCTCCTATATCCCGCTTCGAATTACATAAGAGGGCGATGGTTTACTTTAAGAAGTGGTATGATGCCGATGATGATAAGAAAAAAAAGCTAGAATCGGCTAAGAAAATGCAGGTAAGTATATCTATATATAAGTTTAGTTCCTTGTTTATTTCCACTCTAACCGAATGAATTGCATGTAATTGAAAACAAATATAAAATAAGTAATGTTTAAGGCACAACATTAGAAACGGAGACTTCACAACATTAATTAGAGCGGACTTCACATTAGAAGCGCATAGATAGTTTAGTTCTGAATGAATTACATTTTACTTCCACTCTATCAGAATGAATTACATGAACTGAAACTAATCGTGAAGGCTTATATTTTACCTATTTTAGAAATTCCAATTCTTAAATGCGATTCTTTAATCTTTTAGGAAGCTCGGAAAACACATATCTTTGAGGTTGTCGCCTGAGCCGGGAGCCCTGACTAGAGAATTATAATGTGAGCCATTTGGTTTGTGGACTTCTTAAAGGGGAGGACGGTGGATGGGAGTTGGAGCTCGAGAGGGTGTCTACACCATTCCGGCCTCCGCCAATTTCAGCGCCATCGACTATGCCCTCGGGGCCCTCTTACATCAGCAGGAGGATTGCACTCATGAGGCAATGCGGCTGTTAGTTGGTGATGGATCTCTTAGATGGCCGATTCACGAGGAGATGTGGGAGGATATTCAAGAGGAGCTTATCACGAGTGATCCACCCTCTGCTACTTTGCGATGGTTTCGAGGCAAATATTGAAATCTTGTAGGCGGGTTCCTATTAGAACGCAAAACCGATTATGAAATGGTTGGCCTCTCAAAATGCATTTGGTGGTAGTGGAGAGTAGTAGGCAGTATATTTATTATATAATGAAAACATGATTACACACAATATTAAATATGTGATTCTAAATTGTTTTTATTTTATGTTAGAATGAAGATGTTATCATTGGGAACACGAGTCGTAGGGATGGAGGCGGCCGTGTATGAGGGCGATGATATGGATAGGATGGATGACCTATCTTAGTGAGTTATATCCTAAACTCATGTTTGTATATTGGACATCTTTATATTGGAGAATATTATGATTTGCTTGTATGCTTAATATCCTAAACTTCGTGTTTGTTGGAATTGTGAGATATATGTGGGTATGCATGTGAGTATTATATATATGGACATTAGCTTGTTTGAGTTGGCATGTATGCATTATGATATATGTGGATATAGAACTTTTCGTTTTATTTGTGTGATTTGTTGTGGAAATTTTTGTGTGGCTTGTTGTGGAAATATATAAAACGTATCATATTATTTGTACTATTAATGAAATTTGGATTGTGGAAATTTATAATTTGTTATGGAATGTGCACGAAAATTGTGATTGCATATAAGTTTGTTATGGATTGTGCACGAATTTTGTGAAATTTTTTGCGGAACGTGCACGAATATATGCAGGGAACGTGCACAAGATGTTTGTGAAATTTGGATTGGATATATTTCATATGTCGTTTTGGAATGTGCAGGGATTGTTGTTAGCGGAATATATGCAGGGAATTTAGTTTGTATGTACAGGGAATTGAATGAAATAACCTGTATTTTTTGTGGTAAACATGCCGTGGGAATACCGTCGGTATGTCTGACAGCGATACGTCCCGTGATCTTTACTTGACGGACTAACCGTCGTGATGTTCTTCGACGGCTTGTCGGCGGACGATGTAACATCGGCCGACGATCATGCGGCGTCGTGATACATATCGGTGACGGATTCCGGCGTTGTTAACATATCAGCGGCGGGCACGCCGTCGGTGATAATATCGCTGAATGGCGGCGTATCCGTCAGCAATAATCCGTCGTGTGAGCATTATCGGCGGCCTCGTCGGGGATGTTTCTTCTCGGCGGGACTATTCGCGGCCTATCCTTGGCGGAAGCCGGTCAAGGATAGTCATTCTTGGCGGGATTTTGGGCATCCTTGGCGGAAAGCGTCAAGGATCGTGGTTTTCCACTAGTGCAATGTAGTTTTAGAGGAGAGGAGAAGAAGAGTTTATTTTTGGGGCTCAGATAAGAGGGTTTTCTTTGCTATATAAATTCATAGAGAAATTGTTTCAATTTATAGAGATTTTCACCCAATCATCTTCACCCTAAAAATCACCTCCAAATAAATTCAATTAAAAGCCATTTATCACCCTAATTAAAATCCATTAAGAGCCTATTAATTCTCCATTAACAACCCTTTATTATCCAATATTATCTCATTTAATACATTGATTTAATTTGGACAAATATGCTAACAAGTATACATGCATCATTTTTAAATAAATGTTTTAAACATAATTCATGAGTTATATTTCATATTTCAATTAATTTTAATTCTTCATGCTTCATATGTTTACTGTAATCTATCTTGGTAGATTTGAATAGGCTATCATATTGTCCATAGAACTATCATCATCATCATCATCCTCATCATCAACATCATCATATACACCTCCAACTTGCTTAGTCATTCTTATCTATAAGCTGCCGACGAAAATTAGCATTTATTGTTAGCCTTGCACCTAACACAATATAGAAAAGATGACTCAAAGACTCTAAATATCGGTCTTTTCATAATCTACTTATCATCGTGGAAAACATCATACATCATATGCTATACAACAATAAATAATCCAGTGAACATTCTCATCATAATGAGTAGGAAGAGCACAAAGAAGAGAATAAGAATATAATAAAATCTATGTTAAGCAATTCCTTTACCCATATAGTTAGGCAGTAAAGAAGGATTTAGCAAAGGCGTACCAATCAACCCAGGTATAGAAAATAAGCAAGAAGTATCATAATATAGAATGAGCACTACAACTAGAAAATTTTAGGTAGTAGAGGATTAAGCTCACACCACACTATTCCATTTCTACTTTTCTCCCTCCTCTTCCACCCACCCTCCTTCCTTTCTCTTCCGTCCCATCTTACCCTCCTTACTCCTTTTCCCCTATCTTAACTTTGTTTGCACGGAGAGGATGAGGGCGGAGATGACATAGATGAGGAGGAAGAAGGGAGATGGGAGGAGGGTATATTCGGTACTTAGGGTAAAAATTGTACAGAAATTGTCTTGGCGTGGGTGATTGAAATTAAAACCCACTTATAAGATGGCTTCTATATTAAAAAACAACTTTAAATATAGTTGCAATTAATTTGACCCATTTTAAAGATAGTTTTCATGAAAAACATCTTCAAAAACTTATTTCATATTACCAATTGTTCTAGTTCTAATAAAAATGTTCCAATTGAGGGACACTCTATAGAAGATTTTGGAGAGAGAAAAGTAGGTCTAAACATTCCTTCCAACCGACTGAAAAAATAAAAAATGAAAGTTTTAGAAAATTTGAGATTTTATTTTCCCAGTCAAACAATTTATTAGCATCAGATTTCCCCTTAACTTCGAACAGTTATCAGATAAACTCTCTACAAGTTTCAAAATATCAGAAAAGCCCCTTACGTTTAAGGGGCAATCAGAAAACCCCCTTTAAAGAAGGATTTTCTGGTAAAAATCTGAAAGTTAAAGGGGGTTTTTCTGATAACCCCTACACTGAAAACTGGTTTTCTGATATTTTGAAAGTTATGGGGGTTTTATCTGACAATTGTCGAAGTCAAGGGGGCTTTCTGATATTTAGCCTTTCTATTACCCATGAGTCGGGTTTTTTACCCTTCGATCCAGGCTTCGCATGACGGCGACCCCGCCCAATTCAGCCCCCAGACAGAAGCCCTAGAGAGGGTTCCCAAATTTGGGCGAATTCTCTCCGAGATCAAAAGCGATCGAGGAGAAATTGAGGGGGCGATGAAGTTCTTGAGCTGGTACTTGAAGATTGGGGCAGCCTCAGCTCTTGTCGGAGCTTCGATGGAGCTCTTCATGATCCACACCGGTTTCTGTAAATCTCTCTCTCTCTCTAACCCTTGATTCGTGTTCTATTTCTCTAATATTAAGTTTTTTTTTGAAAAAAAGATGATGTTTTGTTATCCAGAAATTGTCCTTTCGAGTTCTTGGCACCATATAAGGTTGAATATCTCGTGCTAATATTTTACGAAAAAGGATTAATTTACAACGTATATATACCACGAGCCGTGTGATTTATGTATGAAATGTGATGTCCCAATCATTCATATGATCTTTTTTCGTAAATGGTCATTTGTCTATTTGTATTCCTGCTTGCGCTAAGAAGACTCGTATATAGTAGATATATTAATTGTCAAACTTAAAGGATGAATTCGGTAATGGGTAGCATCTTGTCAGGAGTTATGTTTATGGATGTTATTGGTATCGCTCGGGAAGCTGTTAACCTTCCATATATGCTTTTGTAATTCTTAAAGCTGAAGAATTATTCAGTGAGCTATAGAAAAAGTTCAATAGGGGAGTTCCCCTAGCCTCAAAACATATATAGAGGGTCGAGAGTGAAACTGTTTTGAGTATTCAACGATTCATGTATGGAGGATGCATGTGAATCTTCTTCACTTCTTCAGTCGCATGCCTCTATTTTCCCTTTTGCACATCATAATGTAATTTTTTTGGAGAAGAACTATCCAAAGATGGGGTTGTGAATGGGCTAACAAGATGGAAAATTCATTTTGCAAACCCCCAAAAGGCCGGTTAAATTGGAGATGTTTAACCCTCTTAATCCCTCTTCAATCTACACTACCTTTTCCCACTACCCTTTACCAAACATGGACATTAAAATTTCAACTATTACAACTTCGTTTTTTTATTTCCCTTTCTTTCTTCAACTATTTGTCATGCTATCAGCTTTTTGCTTGTATAAAAGCAACAGGACTAAGTTTTGGAATGAGTGAAGAGTTTTTAATTGACTTCTTCAACTTATTTTCAAAGCAAACAAATGTGGATACAACAAGATGCAAAACCAAGAACAAGGATTCCGAGCAGAGGCAATAACAGGGAGGATATATCTCAACAAATGCCTCCCTGAATTAGAAACTGTAGAATCAGTTATGTTGCAAGATGGAAAGCCAAATCTGGGTGCTCCACATAATGCCGCATTTCCTTCCAAAGGCGATCTTGACATTGAGAAAGGCACCAACATTTGGAACCTTTCCTTCCAACATGTTGAAAGATAAGTTTAGGATCTTTGAGGTGATGGAGATTGACCAAGGACTTCGGGTATAAAACTTGAGAGGTTATTGCAAGAAAGGTCAAACCCTCGAGATTAATAAGATCCCCAAATGATTTAGGAATGTGGCCATCAAATGAGTTATTTGACAGTTACAGCGTATTAATTTGAGATACTTTAGAGCACTTGGAAGGTTACCGATGTTCCGGAAAAAGTCGGTTTGTTATTTGTAGGCATAAAAATTGCTTATCGGTGCGAACAAGACTTCGTGGCGGTGGGTTGACAACCGGCAATCCGTCCGATCACGCGACCAAAAACATTAGTGAGTACTCGGCGACGCATGGCGAGTTGGCAAGGCATCTGGCAGCCGGCAACGTCATGAACGGCTTCGGCAAGCGAGAGTCTAACTTCGAGCAGCCGGCGAGGCGGAATCAACCGTAGTCCGTCGATGCAAGCGAGCGTTTGAGCCACGAAAGTTGATCAGTCGGACTCAAACAGCAACATCAGCCGAACAAAACTAAGCCGGAAGACCGAAGAATCGACGAAGAAAGCG